>JAPYYQ010001477.1:0-32731 GCA_030522585.1 Anagyrus pseudococci
AAAGTATTATACATGTAGTAAAATTTCCCTATACATGGAGTATATACCGCGCGAACTATACAGTATAGTAATTTTTCTTTATACATTTTTATACGTGTAAATTCCCAGCTCAAAACTCTCTCTCTCTCGTGCGCTCGATACAATAATGGCATTATCAGCTTCGTCTACCTCCCCCCCGGCGCTCAGCCCCCAATTCATCGAGTATAGAGCAGGATTTCCCATTGACGCGTGAAAATCCTCCGGCTAATCACAGGCCTGACTCACGCGATTCCGCTCGCCATTAATCCCAAGCCGCTCTCTCTCTCTCTCCTGCCCTCAAAGCCGTAGCAGGTCGCGCGGAGCAGAGGAGATCGGCTCGCGCGTCAGAGCCTGACCGACGCTGTGTAGAAAAGAAGCGACGCCAGCAGCGGCGATGGGGGGACCAGGGGGGGAATCAAAAAGGGGGGCAGGACCCCGTCAGAGAGCGTCCGGGGAAAACCAGAGCTCCGTCGCCGGTCCGTCGCGAACGCGCGCGGTGAGAGAGAGAGAGAGAAAAAAAGAAGTCCGGAGCGTAAACACATGTGTCGCGAGAGAGCCTATCTCTCGCCGGCAGGCTCATCTCTCTCTCTCTCTCTCTCGCCGCTTGCGGGGAAAGGCCGCGAGGTCTGTTCGCTATAGCGCGAGCGAGGGAGAAAGAGAAAGATCACGCGGTGGGGATTCGCTTCTCTCTACCTCGCGTACATAAAACGAACGGACAGTCAGCCGGCGCTCAGTTGACTTTCGAGAGTTGCGATAGCGAGACAACGCACGCGCTTATTACAACGAAAATCATCACCTCGTGTTTAAAAAAAAAAAAAAACGTGAATTTTTTTTTTCCAAAGGAAAATTTTCTAAACTTGTGCAGAGTCGTATCAACGGAGCGAGTGTTTGTGTTCGATCACTGATACCGCAACCGATATAGCTTGCCGATTTTCTGTACATCCTTTTTTTTTTTTATTTACTTGGGAACACGCTCGTTTAACGATAAACCGAGAGAAAGAGCCTTGTGACCAGTGACATAGAATTCTGGAAAGCACAAGAAAATAAAAAGCTGACTGATCTCGAATCGAAAGAGAAGCCCCTCTGGACTTTACCGGATTTATCAATTTGTCAGCGAAGGATAAAAGGGAGCGGAGATAGAGTCGGAAGGATGGCGTCGAGAAGCTTGAGGCTGGCGCTTGCCACTACCCTGCTCGTGTGCCTTGCTGCCCGCGTCTGCGGCTCTGCCATACCCATGTGGGAGTTCCTCACGAGAGAGGAAAAGGTGAGGATGTTAACCTTTTGACACGGGATACATATATACATACACGCCTGGTACCTTTGAGTTTTCTCTCTCAGCCGCTCCTCTTTTTCTTTATGTCCCCTGCTACTCTCGATATTCCCAGCCTCTCCTTTCCCGATTTCATTTGCCCGCTCGACCTCCGTAATTGCCTTGATCTTTTTCATCGATCGCTGAATAAACTGCTCAGCTTTTGATTTATCAAAAAGGAAAGAAAGAAACCCAAAGCCGTTACATATATACCTTTGCAAAACGTCAATTACAATCGACGTGTTAATTTTAAAGAAAATTATAGCCGTCAAACTTTCATTCATTCCACTTGAAGAACGAAAAAAGAAAGAGAAATAAAGAAAGAACGTCGAATCGCGCGTTCGTTGACTTCTCGTAATTCCATTAAAGCCAAAAGGCGCCGAGGTAGCAGTATATATCGCAAGGAGCAATTTCACCCGATACACCGTATCGTGTTTACACTCGCTCGCTATATAAGAAAAGCGAGGAGAGATCCGAAGTTCAAGACCGCGTATACGCCAACTCTCTCTCTCCCTCCCGCAACATAGCTCGAGGCTAAATAACGAGAGAGCCTCCTGTTTTTTTCCGGTCGACTGGTCTCGTTCTCAGGCTCCCGATTCTAGATCATCGGTTCCCCGCAAATTGCTACTCTATATACACGACCTCCTGCTTTTCCCGCGACGCGCAAAACCGACAATGCACTCTCTCGGGACAGAAGGGGGTACGGCTGGAGTTCCAATTAAACGACAATGGAATTAGAAATCGGCGAATTTTCGCGAAAAACATCTCCCTCGTGTTTTCTCGAGAGAGTTCGCCGTGCTTCTGGAAGAAAAGAAACGCGTCTTTGGGATAGGAACGGCGGAGGGGAGGGGTAGAAGCGACACGATTTCGCAACGCGAACAACTGCAACGACAAGACTCGGATGGCAGTGCGGAGGAGGAGGGGCTCTCTCTCTCTCTCTGGGGTTGAACACAAAAATTCCGCGTGGCTGCGGCTTTCCGCGCTAATTACGTCCCATCCGGCGCGCATACTGAGCCGCGCGCGCTCGCTGAATAGTTAGCTCGCTCTCGCTCCGCTTCCATTGCTTTCTCCGGCGGGCACATCCGCGCAACGCTTCGGCTCTATACGCGCGCCTGGACAATTATCGGGCGATCTGCATGCCTCCGCCCCGGCAAATATGTATCTGGGTCGCGGTGCCCATTGTCCCGACGATTTGTCCCAGCTAAATGCCCCGAAACGCTATGCTGCCGTTTTTGCTCGATCGAACCTTATATCTCTACATTTACGTATAGACACGCATGCGCCTATACATGTAAGAACCGTATGGATCATTTATTCTCGGAAAGAAATCTCTCTTACGGCTTATTCAGCAACGGGTGTAAACGAAAGATCGGTTAACCGGTAAAAGACACGTAACGATTTCGCCGCTCTTTCTCTGCAGACCGACACCGTCCCGACGGCGCTTATTCCAAAGATAAACACGCGAATTTGGTACAGCGTAACTTTCCAACTCTGCACGGCTGTTCGTCCTCCCGTTTAACACTCGTCGCTCTTTTTTGTTCCTTTTCGTCGTCGCGTAGCCGGCTAACCGATCGCGCAACGCTCGGAAATCGGTAAAGGGGTATGGTTACGAAAGGATCGGCGCAACATCGTCCCCGGACAACGACGTGACTCAAAGAAAGAGCTGTACGCGCGGCGAATGTCGCAGGCACTTGACAAATCAGCCACCGCGACGCGAAGCTTCTCGAGGCGACGTCGTCCGAAACGCCTAACGGCCGACGAGCTGTATACACAAACCGGCGCGATGAATCCGCAGCCGAGTTTCGAAAATCAGCTGTATTTCGCCGCTTTTGAAAGACACGCTGTGACAATGTAGAGGTGAAGGGGCGGGGGGAGGGAAGAGTAGTTGCATCGAGCGCTGAATATTAATATTGAATTGCGTGTGCTAGCGTGTTGCTTTGTTTACGACAACGAATGCCGAGCGCTGGGGGAAGTAGAGAGAAGAGGGGAGAACAGAGGGAATCGAGCCCGCCCGGGATTAACGTCTCGTTAAACAGCCATAACGAGCAGTTGGCTAATTGGCTTGAGTATTCCGTCGACGAGGCTCGTCACTCATCGAATACACCGACACCCCGGCGCACACGTGAATTCCCCAAAGCTATCTGTTATCCCCCTTCCTCCTTCACAACCGCGACACACTAACGCGCCAAAAAAAGAACTGCGCGAGAAAAAAAGGAAAAATAAAGGAGGCGAGAGAGAAGACGTTGGGGTACATAGAAGGAAGAGGAGAGAGGCGAAAGAGAAAAACAAGGAAAAATAAAAGAGGCGAGAGAACGCGGCCTATTATGTGCGGTCAATCGCACGCGACCGCAAAACAGCGTGGACCTCTCTCTCGCACCGGTGAGAAGCAAAGAGGTGGGGGAGGCTGGGCGTTCGGGATTCCCTCGTGCGCGTCGCGCTAAATTTAGCTCTTCTCTCGCACCTGAGCGAGAGCCAAGTTTGTACGTATACGTACGAAAAACAAGGAAAGACTAACCGGGAGCTTTGTTTTCTTCCACTTGCAGATGAGTCACCTGTACAAGATCTTCAGCCAGGAGGTGGCGCAGTTCTGCGCGGACTCGACGATGCCGGACTGCAGCAAAATCCAGCTGATAACCGGATTGAAGAACCTCGCGAATCTCGACGACGACAAACTCGACGAGATGGATCCCTACCAGCGCGGCGCTAAAGATATAAGTGAGTATACACACCGAAAGGCTTACACACAGACGGGCAGGCACACACACGTGTCTGTCTGTATATACCGTTTTCCTTTCTTCGAGACACTCCAAGCTCGTTATGGCTCTTTTCTCCTGCAGCCGAGAGGACCGTACGATTTCTCCGGGACATATCGTGGGAGGAGGGGCCGTTATTAACGTTGATTACTGTGTTTTCCACTCGCGTATCTCTTCTCTCCCGAGCTCCATGCTTGGGCAAAATCAATTACACGCGCCGAGTGCGGGAGCGATTGATTTATTCGTTGATTAAAGGCGAAAATAATAATTCGCGCGTCAGCTCGGTTAATCTCGGAAATTACACTTGTATTTTGTGGAATGAAAAAAAAAGAGGGGGAAAATTAAATAAAGAAAACGCGGAGCTTTCGCGAGGAGGAAGGTGCTACAAGCGCTTCGGTGCAATTAACGATTCAAAACCCCGAGCGAGTAGTAAAGTTTCTTGCTCGAGCGACGAGCGGCAAAACAACGGCGACGGGTGGCAAACACTTTGGAAACAATTAGCCGAGCGCGGCTGAAGGGAAGGGAGAGGCTGTTGAAAAGATCGCGAGAATCAATCGGAAAATACGGTTTTGTGTGTCCCGCCATGAAAGGGAGTAAAACGAAAGAAAAAAAAGCTCGCCGGGGTTTGGGGGACGCGAGATTAAAAACGAGCCGAGTCTGGCGCAGGAGAAATGCCAATAAAGCCCTCTCTCTCTCTCGTTGTTTTTTTTTCTCGCTCCCTCTTTTCCGCCGACGGCTTCGTTCGGTATGGTTCAGCTGCAGCGGTGGAAAAGCGGGTGGGAGAGCAGAAGGCAGTAGTCTCGGGGAAGAAAAGACGGGCGCTGGCGTTAAATTTCTTAATTAAACGGGGATTTTCCCGCTTTCTTTTTTTCTTCTCTTTCCGCAGTATGGCGCAGCATCGTTGGCAGGCAGACGGGCTCGCGGTTGGGCCAGCATTCCTTCCACGCCAACGACGACGATCCGCTTGGTGAGTAAAGCCACAACAACAACAACTACCACTACTACTACAACAACAACAACAACAACAACTCCTCTTTGCGCATTAACGTCCTCCCATATCCGCAATTAGCGCCTCTTTACCCACGTCTATGTGTATAGGTGGAAAGGGGGGGAGGGATTAGTCTATGAGTGAAACGCACGCGATCATTGCGGGTGTGTATGCGCGCGAGCGCGCTTCTCTCGTTAACTGCGCGCTCGGTGAAATTCGCGAGCGCGCCTCTACTCGCTCGAGCTTATCGATCCGATTGAATCTCTTTCTCTCGGGCGCCTTTGGAAGAGCGTGCTCTCTCTCTCTCTCCGCGCCGGAGAGCTCGCTTTTCATCCGCGCTCTACCCCGAGAGCTGGGCTTTCTAATTTCAAAGTAGCCTCTTGGAAAATTAAAATCACTACTTTTCTCTCTTTCTCTATCGCACGACGCTTCACTAGGTCTCGATGAAAAAGAATCCGGTTGTCCGGTTAAAGGGGGGGGGGGAGCTGCTCCTTTCGATTATTTATCGTTATCGAATCGGCCCCGTTTAGGCTCGCGGCCAACTTTGCTATTCCCCCCCTCCACCTCGTGAAATACGATATAGTATATTCGCGTTCGGAAAACGGCTTTGGCTTTTAGAGAGATATCGAGAGAAGGAAAACGCTTATTTTTGGATTTCTCATGCATAACACCGAGCCGTGTGACTATATAAGAATAGAACACGTCGAAATGCGTGCTTCTCGTCCCCTCCCCCCCTCACCCGATACAGCTTTAATTTTTCATAAATTCGAATCGCGAAGCTATATTCGGTGTACAAAGCAAGGGGAGAGGTAGGAGGGGAATAACCCCGGGAGCGCGGAAGAGAGCGCGCGCACGCGGCGCATATCTCAAAATTCGCCTTGAAATTCCATCGAAGGAGAGACTCTCGAGCGAGTGTATATATACGTATACGGGAGGAGCTCTCGATCCGCTATCGCGGCCCCGCAATCTCGACGTTTGAAAGGAGAAATGACAAAAAAGGAAGCGGGAAGAAAAGCGAGGAAGAGAGAGAGAGAGAGTATATACGCGCGGGTGGAGGAGGCGGAGAGCTGGAAGAAGCGAGGAAGGAAAAAAAAAGTTGGCGCGTCTGTCGGAGTGTGTGCACGTGTGTGTCTATATACGCACGTAGGCTATATGGATATATACGTATAAGGCCGGCTCGCTCTCTCTCTCTCTCTCTCTCTCGTGCGTTGGCGCTTTTCTTTCCGGCTCTCTTGGAAAATCGGCGCCTCTCTCGCTATCTCTCCCGGAGCAGCGCGAATCTCTCTGCCGGCGCGGCTGATCGCAATCTCCGGTCTTCCTGCGCTATATGTATACAAGAGAAAGAGACGCGTAGCTTACGGAGAGAAACGCCGGTGCACACGTATATAACGATGGAATAGGCGTTAAAGGAAAAATCGGAGGAAAAGCCGGCGTACAAACAGAGGAAAAGAGCGCAGAGAGAAAGACAAGGCTGGGGGGGAGAGGAAATCCGAGAAGAAGAAGGGGAGGAGGAGGTCGCGAAAGGAGGATGGGCGGAAACTGAACAGACGGGGTCGAGTGCGCTCCGCGGAGCTGGGTTTCTCCCATTCTCGCTGGCGCTGCAGCTTTTCCAAAGAGAGTCTCCGGCGTAGCACGTCGTCGCGGCGACGGTGCACATATCGAACGGCCAGTGTCTTTGCCGCAGCTGCTGCTGCTGCTGTCGTCGCCGTTTCCCACCGAGAGTGTCTCCGAGATCGAGGTCACTTTTCTGTTTTCTTTGCCTCGGCTACGAGGACGGCTCTTCGGGGATACGAAGAATGCCCGGGCTGCAGCTAGCGCAACAGCTCTCTGCTCGCTCAGCTTTCACATTTTCACTCCCGCGCGTCTAGTCTCTCTCTCTCTCCCCCTCTGCATCTTGACGTTTTTCGCCAACCGAGCGAGAGACTCGATCTTCTCTTGCCTCTTGCCTTGGCCCCCTACTCTCTCTCTCCCTCGGGCCCTTTGTTTCGACCTCTCCCCCCTTCGTTATCATAAGCAGTTAGGACGCCCGGGATTTAGTCCCTCCCCCCCTTACCCTTTCCCCGCTTTTCTCACAACCATAGCAGCTATTGTTCGATTTTTCGCGTTTGCCCAGCGGAGTGCGCGCTCTCTCTCTCGTGTTTGCCATGGCGCACGAGTCCTTGCTCCCCGACAATAGCCTCCTTCAGACGTCTTTCTAGCCAAACGCTGCACAGACGGAATTTTAATTTCGCCCCTTCCTCCTCCGTATGTATACCCAGCGGCTACAGCTTTTTGGATTACTCGGCACGTGGATTTTTAAAATTTTCATATCGACTCGTTTTATCCTTATTGCCTAGAATCCGACTGTTTTTTTCCCTTATCTCATGCGCTGTCAATTAGAAGAAAGCGTGTTTTTTTTCCTCGTCAATTAGCGTCTGTCAAATTTGAGGATGCCAGAGTAAACAATCTCGCGCATCCACTCAGTATAGACAGACACGTGGACAATGTGGGCACGTGCCGCGGTGTACGCGCGCGCAAAGATTTAATTGCGGTGAACGGGAGTGTCTATGTCGGGTTGATTAATAGCACGGCTTGAGCTGGAGGTCCATGCCGAATAATTAACAATCGAGCATTAAGTGCCGGTAATCAGCGGATGTGCTTAAGTAACCGGCGGCCGCGTATAATCAAGCCGGCCTCATCGGAAAACAATCGTCGATCAAGAGACCGGCAGACTTATACACAGAGTCACGCGTCGGTCAATTAAAGAGCACACGGCTCCTGCAGTCTCCTTTGTGCGCTCTCGCACTTGAGGAAAATCGAAGGGGAATGACGCGGCGAAAGGGGATGCTCGGAAAGGAACCTTCGCTCCTTGGCCTACATGCGCTTGGGCCATCCACAAAAGAGAGTTTGATAATCGTCGCTGCCGCGGAGAGAGAGTCGTTTAAACGAGATGAGGGTTTATCGAAGGAGGTCGAATCGTCGATAGGGTCGGCGGGGATATAAAGAAAAACTGGGCCCCGTACACAATGTAACTCGTGACACTCGTGAAGAAAAGGAGTCCGAAGCGGGGCCGCGTCTCTAAAGCGTCAGACCGCGTTCCCGGGGGTTATAAAGCTTTGGCCTCTCTCGCGGAAGCAGGAAGAAAGCCTTCTTCTCGGGGCTGTCTTCTCCCTGGCACGTCTGGCCCTCTCGCGCATTACCATAAGTCGAAGGACTTTGATGGACGCCCATTGTCCGTGGGCCGTCGGAGGCTGCTGTATACCGCTGCGCGTTTCATTGTCCGTGAAAGCCGTCCTTTTTCGTCTACGTAGATATAGCCAGTGTCGGATCCGTACGGTATGCGTTTCGTAACGTCACCGCGAGATCGGTATCGCCGCGTATACCAATCGACATTCATATATCGTTAATCGTCAGCGCCTGCCGGCTCGTGTATAGGAAAGCCCGAGCTTATCGATCGCTCAAACAGCTCTCGCGGATCTCTGCTTCTTCTTCTTCTTCTTCTTCCCAATCCGCTCGTCATGCCGCGGAAGATCCCACGTGGGACGAGCTATGTAACGCGCGCCGATGGAATTTCAAGCGTTTTACCATCTCCGCACGATCTCAAGGATTCGTACCGTTCTATCGTTATTCCCAGCTCGCTGGACTATTCTTCTTCTTCTTTTTTTAATCTTTTTTTTCTTTTTCTCTTTTTTTTTCTACTCGCTCATCTGGGAATCTTCTCGGATCGTTATATCGCTAATCGCTGAGATTTTTCGTAGCTCCGCTGCTCGATCGTATCTGAGAGCCTGAGCGGATTTGAATTTATTAGAGACGGAGCTTACCGATTTTCCGCGTAGAGCTTTGTCTTAATTGAATTTTATTAATATTATAACGCGTTTATCCAGGGGATTAGGCTTTCCAAGCGAAATAAGAATAAAAGCGTTGACCGTGAAGTCAAAATTCTCGCGCGATCACGTATTCATGTATACGCGTTATTCCCAAATTGACCAATCCCAGCCCACAGACACAAACACTCACACTACATAATCAATAAATCCGTCAAGCATCGAATCTAATCCATTGCATTTTTTATTACAGCCGTCGGTGACAACGAACTGCCCCAAGAGTCCGCAGCTCACAAGGATTACACCGCTCCGTCCGAGCACTCGGGCCCATACCTCACCGGGCCAATGGTGATCCGCGTCTACCCGGACGGTCGTCCAGTACCGAAAGACGCCCAGCGTCCCTTACCCAAGGACGAGGACATCGAGGAGATCCGCTCGAACTCGCGGATCCCATCGCTGACGGACCTCGAGTCGAGCCGCAAGGCCTCGGCAACGGGAGTCGTGGCGAGTCTCGCCGAGCCGGAGTTCCGGAGCTTCGAGCCGTCGAGCGAGATGCTGCCGCCGCGCAAGATGAGCGCCCGATCGACCGGGCCCTACCCGGCGCTCTACGTGCCCTCCGGCCGCTACTACCCGACCCGGCTGCTCGGCCGGCCCAACAACCTGCTCATCCGCGAGAGCTACTACTGAGGCAAGCGCACGGCGCTCTATTAGCCAGAACAGAAAGACTGAGCCGACTACTCTCCGGTCACGAGTCCCATCGATCCGCGAGACCGAAGTTTTCGCGAGCAAGAGACACGGCTGGAGGATAACTTAAAAGAGAGATAGAGAAGTAGCTGAAGAAGAAGAAGGTAAAAAGCCAGAGGCCGGACGTGATGCGGCAGGGGAGCGCGCGCTCGCGGCATACCGATACGCCCGCTCGCAAAGAGCGAAAGCTCGGCGAGTATGCGAGCCGCGAGTTGCGGAAGTTGCCGGCCAACGAGGCCAGCAGCCCCCCTCCGACAACTCCATGACCGCTTCTAATGACTTGCGAAGAATCTGGAATGCCACTTTAGCGGAGAGCTACGTGCAATCAAAGTGTCGGAGCATGAGCCCCTCGGTCTCTGACCTCCATACGAGAGAGAGACCGAATTCGATTGATGGATAGTCTCTTCTTGAGGCTGCTTGTCGTTGTTTTTTTTTTACGTTGTCGCTTCGAACGTATTCTCAGCTCGCGCTCGACTCGCCGTGAGAGAGAGAGATCGGCGTCGTACGTGTGTAATATAATCGCGCTCTTGTAAATATTCCCATGCGTCATACATTGTAAATACACGTTCTCTGATACTAATTCAACTAGGCTTAGGAAGTAATTCTCATTGTTAACTCGGGCCAGGCGCCCCTCCGTCGTCGGCGGGACTCGCTACGATCGAGTCCCAAAGACGACGAGCGATCGCGCGCGCGCGCAAACGTCTTGTCCATCGAGTGCGGCCGATTCACGTGAGCGAAATGATAATGAGAAAGGCAAAGGAGAGCGAGAAGGTACGACTTTTTTTTAAACCAACTTTCTCTCGCCTCTGTGTGTACACCGGCTCTCGCACTCACACATCGTCGTCGTCGTTCCCCACCCCTAACGCGTCGCTGCTAAATTATCGGACGCTTCTAACTTTATCGGGCATCGAAAGTGCAGCTTGAATCGCCGATCTGGCGTAAACAGGAACACTTCTTCTTCTTTTTTTCCTTTAAAGAAAAAAAAAAGAGAAGAGCGAAAAAAAATAAATAAAAGCCCCCCGTACGCGCGCGTCCGCCTCGTTTCACTTTGCGCCAGCCGGGAAATCCGAGGCGACCCGCTTGCTCGTCAAGCCGGAGCACAGAGAGCCGCCCAAGTGGGGGAGAGACGACGATGAAAAAAAAGAGGAGTGCAAAAAAAAAGCGAGGCGAGAGAGAGAGGCCAATTCGTCGATTCACACTTTCTCGTGCAAGTGTCTGGGGCCTCCCTGCCTTCGGCGACGCGCGATCGAACGCGCTTTAGTGCCCGCGCTCGAGATGTATTATTAGCTTTAGCGATCGTTCGTAATTTATTATTATCATTTACTATAACGTTAAAATGTAGAGAAAAAAAAGTTTCAACTTTATTATTGGTGTATCAATTTACCGTCGTTGTTAAGAGACTCGTTTTGATAATTGGCTTTCTGTCTTGAGACGAGCGACATTGTATACCTGCGACCTTAAATCTTTGCGCTATGCACTCACAGTGTGCGTGTCTCATGTGTATTTTTGATCAATATTGTACTGAAGTTTTTATCTGCGTGCCTAGGATATAAGCTATCGAAAACGACGTGAATAAAAAGATTAAACGATAATATTAAAACGCTTGGAAAATTTATTATTCGCGCTGGTCTACCAGCACCGAACATCCTGATTTACCTTTCTCTCCTTCATCGGCATGCAAATTGCAACTGTCTATATTAAGTGGGGTTTGATCGATTCTTACCGAGAATCCTACCAACTCTTAACTGGGACTTTATGATTAATTTTAGCCTTTGACACTTGGAGCTTGGCTCACCGGACTTCAAATGGGCTATTGGAAAAACTAATGGAATAAACAATCTAACTGATCCATCAATGACCGAGACATTAAGGCTATTTCGCGAGGTATCGCTGGATAATTTTCCGGCTAGTCGAATCTAATCTGGATAAGCTCAAGGAAAAAAAGTGACTGTTAATAGGATCGTTAAGAGGAGTGGCTTGTTAAAGAGTCTTTTAAAAAAAATGAATTGACGTTCCATTAAATCACCAATGTCGGTAATGAGATGTTTACTTATCAACCTTTGCCTTTGCTTGACTCAGCGCTGGCGATTAGCGACCGGCGCATATTTGAAAAAGGTCGTTATCATCGTACATCATTCGCGCTTGAAAATTGGTTAACCATTTGAATTTTGAAGGCTCGCGAGAAGATAAGTCAGCTTGATTTGCTTTTAATTTTCCATTAATTCGGCGAAGAAACAATTTATCACTGCGGCTACTACATCACCGTTTGGGATAGAGCGGTAGCATGTTGTCAATTCGTAATAGACTTCGGTTGGTAAAGGTGGAAAACAACGTTCCTTTTCTTTTGTGCGAGCCAGTTAATCACCGAGTTATTGCCTAATTTCCAAACACATTTGGCATTGCATACTAAAATCTTCATTATACAAAGTATGATGAATTGTGAAGGCAAAGTAATTGAAATTCCACCTAAATTATTCATTAACAAAATTTTTGGGGTTAAACACCGGTTTGCCATTGTGCTCTGAATAGGCATGATAAAATACTGTTTACAATTAACCGGAATTTTTGAACACATATTTTATCAACAAGGAAAAGAAAAACCGGTAAAGTTAACTTATTTATGAATGTTAAATAATGCGAATCTTGCAGGTTCCTTCAAAATCGGCAACAAATAAACTTACCGATTCCACGATACGATCTCGATCGGCAAGTGCCTGCCGTCGGTAATGCAGATGCCAGGCCCATCAGGCCCAAAATGGTAAAAAGACGATAAATACATTTCCGCTACATTACGCGACTACAAAAAGGTCTCAAGTTGAAGAACGCGAGTTTATCGCAGGTGCATCGGTGCGAAATAAAGTAATAATAGTCTTCCCCCTTCCAAAGCCCAACAATGGGCCCTGCTGGCAGAGCGGGGGAGCGGCAGCAGCTGTCAGTGTATTGTCGGGGCTTCCCAATGCACACGCGAAGCTGAAAAATAGCCGCCGGCAAAATCTTAAACGATGCGTATACCATCAGAGCGCGTTTTCTACGCGCGTGCCACCGTCACGCAGCGAACGTCCGCCGTTTTTGTCCCCGGCTCTCTCCACCCCGTCATCGTCATCATCTTCTTCTTCTGCCACTATACACGTCGCGGCTCATTCAAGTATCAAGTGCAACGCATTCAGACGGATTAATCGTGCATATGGCGTGGCCATACACTGGCACCGACGACCACCAGGCCTGCCTGTTAATTTTCTTCTCCTTCATTCTTTCTTGCTTCTTCTCTTTTTTTTCTCCTCTTGTCTCTCTCATTGTCGTGTGATGCTAATTTGCGCGAGGCTCTCCCTTTATTTTTTACTCTCGACCTCCTGCTCGATATTCTTCATGGTCGGGTCCGAGAGGCGCATTCTTGGGATATCGAGTTATTAATGTGAACTTTTATACTTTCTCATAAAGCAGCGAGGCGACGCGCGCGTTTGGGCCTTATTCAGTTGTAAATGATTTCGGGGGAATACTCTCTTTTTGTGCAGACGTGACTAACTTCCAGCCGGCGAACCATTTAAATGGAAGTTTGAAATTTGAATAACACGTGCTCGGCATTATACTTTTATTCTATATTTTTTTTTCTTTTAAATGGAAACAAACGGTTCCTATACAAGCACACGTAAACGCGTGAAACAAACTTACATTCCAATAAGCTTTAATCAACGGCGTTACTCAACTCTCCTCGTAAGGAATAAATTAAAACTCTCGCGCATTTCACACGTAGCCCATATACCCATACACAGACTACACACATAAACGCACCCAAGTTCGCTTAATAAATTGCATCGCAGAATGTGTAAGCGAGCATTTTCCCCCACCAGCGGTCTCGCATCTGTTAACGATAAATAACAATAAAAGTATGCCAACTAGTCCAGCACGGGAGGGAACAATAGAATAACAGCCCGATGCATTTTTTTCCCCCGATCGAACACACAATCGTAGTCCCTTCCCTGTACTCCCCCCCCCTTTTCCCTCTCTTCGCCCCAAAGTTTCGAAAATTCCTTTATCGCCTCATTTACGTAAACTTCAATTTCCCCTCCCCTTTATCCGAACTCTCCCAATATCCCGCCGCTTTTTTCCTTCCGCTGTACACAGTCGGGCGGCGTCGTGCAATCGCAGAAAAAAAGAAGAAGGGGCAGGGCTGTAGAGATTTGGCTAGAGCGCTCGCAGGAGAGCAGCTCGCAACACCGAAATTCCTCGGTGGAAACGTGTTCTTACGCTCCGTTGAATATGCATGCGGTATATATATCCCCCACCCGACAATGGGGCCCGCGCGTGCGTTTCCTAACGCGCGCACGCGTGCGCGGGGGCTGGAAAGAAGGAGGCCTCCAATGAAATCTTGATTAATAAGCACGGCATCTCTCTTTCGCTGGGTAAACGCGTTGAGAGAGCGAGGGGGAGAATGTACAAGCGGGAAAAATGCAGATCCTTAAATATTGCATTGTTCGCATTCGGACTCGCCGCTACTACTATACGGCGACTGTGTAGACCCCCTGTACGGGCGCGGTCTCTCGAGCGTTTTCCATTAGCGGACCTCGTTAACGATTCACAGTTAGGTGTGGGTGAAAAGTAGGCTTTCTCGAGCTTACTTAGGCGACGATATATTATTACAGCGAGCTCCAGGCTATTTTTCGCTTTTCGACTAATGTTTTTTGTTTGTACGGCTCTTGTTGTCGCTTGTGTGCTATATGTATACACATCGTTGCGTTACGCTCTCGAGCATTTTGGCTTCGTTGTTCGTTTTATTTTTCTTTCTTTTTTTTTTGGCGTAGGCTTAAATAATATTTGAACTTGGAGCGAATGAAAGGGAGATTATCTTGCGGCTATCTGGTATTGTGCGTCCACCACCCCCACTTCCTCGGTATAACTCGCGCGGACGGACGTCCGGTCAGGTTTATTGACTGTGTAATTTCGTGCAGCTTTTGAATATATATACATACACGTTTCTTTTTTCCTCCTCTTTTTAATTACAGCGTAACCTCCGTGTGTTCTCTAAAACTCGCGACTTTCGAGTCTGGCGCACGTCGAAAAATCAACTGGAAATATTCTTCGCTTCGCCATCATAAGCCCTTTTTTTCCTTCTTTCGTTAATAACCTTTTACATTTTACATTTCTCGCAGCAGGGCCTGCCGGTAAAGCGTATTTCAAATCGTTTTTATCTTAGGAATATTATGCCAAAGCGCGAGCGGGCGTACGGCTACACGACTATTTCATTATAAGCGCGCATAACTCGATAACGCGTAACAACGTTAATTATAAATCTATTACGAGGCTTCTCGTTAATTTTCCCGAATTACGACGTACTAATTACACCATTCATTACTTTCTCCGTGCGTACTTCACCATTTCCCCCCCGTCCACTCTCCCAAATGATAAAGAATTCCCTTTTCCGCGTAACCCATCCAAAAATTGGACGTACGGATTTCAGCGCTGTCCCGCTCGCGCACCACACGTATAGAATTCGCTCGGCCAAAAAAAAAAGAGAGAAAAATTCACCGGACGTCGTGAATAAACGCTTAGAATTCCCCCGGGTAAACGTCGGTGGAACAGAGAGAGAGAGCACGAGAAAACGCGTTCACAACGAATGAGTAATTGCCTTAGGCTGGTGGGGCCGCTCCATCTTCTTCACTTCCATACACGTATAGAGCGCTCGGGAGGGCGCATAATTGCGTCCGCGACGACGAATATCAGGCTAATGAATCACCGAATCTGACTCAAAGAGAGCTTATACTTTGAAGCTCTCACTCTCCTCCGCGACCGCTGGCTCGCCCCCCTGTCAATCAGAAAAAGTGTAGCCGTCGTTGCGTTCGAAAATATACCCCCTTTTTCCTATGGCCACTCGATACCCGATCCACTCCACGCTCTCTCGCCGCTGCCGCACTTACTCATCGCGAAACAAACGAACATTCCCTCACGCGTCGCGCGGCTATCCGTAAATATTAAACGCGACCGAGAGGGACAGAGCGAATGGCCATGACGACAACTCGTCAACTTGCGGTTGGTGTATACGCATCGAGCAGCCCCCCCCCTCGCTTTTTCAATCTCTCTTGCTCGCTCTTTGCAATGCAAATCCACGCGCCGATTGTTGGCTCGGCTGAAAAATGTCAGGACGCCCCTTGTCATCGCGGCCCTTCCGAAAATCTCGGCGCTCCTACACACACCGTGTACCTGTATAAGAGATCGACGAAGGGGGGAAAAAAAGCCAGAGGTACAGGGGACAAAGCCAGCGGAGCGTCCTAGTTTGAGGAATTAATCTCGTCCGCGAGCCGCGCGACGTACAAAGCCGCACACAACGCAGTAGGAGGAGGAGGGAGTAGTATATAGGCGAGCTGGCATTGTGCGCTCTTCTCCGGCCCCGGTGAAAGCGATCCGTCTTGAGTCCAGTGTTAGGGGGGCCCGGTCGCACAAAAACGCGATTTAACGAGAAAAATATACTTGATCTGGCTTCGCCCCCCCCCCGGAAAATCGCGGCGACAATGGGATTTCACTGCCTCAGCCCCCCTCCCCTCCAACGCTTCGGCGTTCTCTTTCTCGTCTTGCGCGCGAGCATAAGCGCGGATAATGCCCGCGTGGTCAGACGCGCGGGTATAATGCATTTTTTCTTACATAATGAGAATTCCATTGCGTCGACGCGGCTCAACTTTCCCTCGTTCTCCCTCCCCCCCCCCGCGCCGCTAGCCGAGCGACTAGTCGTGAAAAAAAGAAGCGCGAGCCGCTTTTGCTTCTCGATTTACCCGTCTTTTATACCCCGAAATAATCGAGTTCCTTGTATGGACGTTTTATTGTTGAATAAGAAGCACTTGTTAGGAAAAGTAATAGCCGCGGCCTTTTTCCTCCCTTTCTCTCTTTCTTTCTCTACTTATCCCCCGGTAATTTGATTTTCCTTCCTTCTCTATCACTTTTTTTTCCTTTTTTTTTTGTAATTATGCAAATTTTCAATTTGTAGTCTGATGTACGCAGACTTTAATAGCGATAGAAATTTTGAACTTTATTGAAACTCGAAACTTTTTTTAAAATTTTACGTATATATGTGCACAAATATTGAACTTTACAAAACGCGGCGGTAGAATGATACCGATGAAAATTAATTTTCAGTTGTTTCATTTCTTTTTTTTCGTAATATTTTGTTATTTTTTTTTTCTTTAAACGAAAAAGCGGCTCGCTGCTTGACGCGCGTACCTATATATATAAAGCGGCAGGCGCTTCGGCTAAAAATATAATTTCGCCGGCGAATTAATTTTGAGCGTCACAAATTTAATTTGTCTATTAAATGCTACATTATAAATTAATGCATTTCTCGTATCTCAAAAGCCGGGCCGTATAGGATATTGCGCGCGTTCGAGAATATGACCGACCAGGCCTACAAAAAAAAAGAAAGAACGAAAAAAATAAAGGAAAAGGAAAAAGAATACACTGACCTAACGTATGTCCGAGGTGTATACCCGCTGAAAAAGCGAATTATAAACGAACAATACAGTTTTTTTTCTCTCTTTCCTCCCTCCCGGGGTAACGAGCATTTACCGATACGAATCTATTGTGCGATATGCGCCGCGTTCTTTGTAATAGCCCGAGCGGGGCAGCATTGTTTTTCCTTCCCCTGTTTTCACACCAAACGAAAATTTAATAAAACGATATATAGAGAGGGATAGAGCAAGCTAGATGTAAAATTTCCGATATACAGCGCGAACGTGAATGTTATCTCAATTACAATGAGCAACCCTCCTTGCCCCCTCCTATATGTGTATGCCCTACCCTCTCTCGTTCTCTCCCCTCCCCCTCTTTACACATAAACGAGCGCAAGCGGGAAAAGGGCATTACTTAACAACTCGGGCATTGGGAAACGCCCCGGCACGTCGACTAGTCACGTTACATACCGCTATACGTGCCCGCAAACAGTTCTCCCGTACATACAAATATACAGATATACACACAGACGAACAGAGAGAGAGAGCAAGAACGACAGCCAAGTAAAGCCAAGTTTCGGGGACGTCAAGGGAGTACGGGCTGTTGGAGGAGTCCAGGTATAATTCCCGGTACTTAGCCGCGCCCTCCCCGCGCCCAACGACAAAGTCAAATCGCCGGGCTTGGTCATGCATTACGCGTCGTCGTGTATAAGAGGCAAACAGAAAGCGAGGATGCGAGAGGGAAGTTGATAAAGCAAAAGGAGCGGAGGAGAGGCCCAACGACGTCGTCGTGGCGACGATGCATTCCCTCACGTATGGAGCTGCACCTCCGGCGTCGCGAGCGCGCCTATATATTCCCCCTACACACCGAGGACAGCCATACGTGCCATTTAAAATGCTCGCTCCCTAAACACATATCCCCGTCTCTCTCGAGCCCTTCGTGCGTGCGTGTGTGCTATATACGAAAAAGCCGCAACGGCAGAGAGAGAGAGAGAGAGAGAGAGAGAGCGGGTGTAGCGTTGTATATACAGCAACGGAGTGACGGCACAAGCGCCATCGGTTTCAAAATTCGGACCTACATACCCGGGCCCGGGTATAACGCCGTGAAATGTAGAACAGCTGAGCGCACCGCACCCATGCTGCTGCTGCTACGCGGCTAGCATGCAAGTGGAGGCTCCAAAGGTGGGTGGGTGGGGGGGGGGGGAGAGTGAATGGCGAGAGCGAGAGAGCGGGCGCGGTGGAGCGCGAACGGGCCGCGCGCGAGAGGAGAGGTCAGCGTGCAGGCCGGCGAAAGCCCAGCCTAGCATGGCAGGATGATAACACGCCCGGATAATAAGGATAGGCCTGCTTGCCTGTCTGCTCTACCTCCCCCGCCTCGCCTCTCCTCTCTCTCTCTCGCTTGTCGAGGCAGAGAGAGAGAGCATAGCGGGCGCGAGAGGAGACAGGGTTGGATACGCACGCGTGCCCCAGGCCGAGGCTTCCGCTTCCAGCGCTCTCCGCGGGCCTCTTCGGCTATACGTACACGCGCTTTTCTCTCCTATGTACCGGCGCGCAACCAGGCCGCGGATCCACACACTCGGCGAGATTCTCCGGAACCTCTGCTGGGGGAACGAGAATTCTCGGGCGTTCCGTAGTCCTGGGTTTTCAGTCTCTCTCTCTCTCTCTCTCTCTCTCTCTCTCGCGGAAGATGACAAGTTTCGCTGTAGCGCGGCTGAAAAAGAGCAAGCGACGAGGACGAAGAAAGAGAAGAGAGAGAGAGACTCACACGTACGGGGTTTCCCCTTCGTTCTCCGCGCCTGTGTCTGTGCATGGCTATGTGCGACTGAGGTTTTTTATATGCGCGCTACGTCGCCCTACCTCCTCCCTCCCTCTCTCTTTCACATACTCTTTGACTTTGATTTTCTCTTTGGTCGCGCGCACCGGAGCGATGTGTCCGGATGTCGGTCTTCGTCGCTCGTCTCTCTCTCTCTCTCTCTCCACTCCACCCCCTCCTCCTCCTCTATATACGCTCTCCAGTGTCCTGCGCCGCCGCCGCTTTCTTTTTTATACCGCCTCCCCTCCCATCTCGAGCCCTCGTCCCCTTCAGTGTCGTTTTTGTTCCTTTTTATCCCGGCGTCTCCTTTTTCTCTGAAACACCGAGAAGAAGGATGAGAAGGACGAGCACGACGACAGAGCCGAAGGCTCAACTTTTATACCCAGGAAATTTTTAGAGCGCCAGATTTCGGCAATGAGATTAGACGGACGTAGAGTAGAAGAAGAGACGCGCGGAGTAAGATAGTATAGAATGGGGAGAGGACTTGTCTCCGTTGGCAAATTGCGATGCTTAGGCTTTTTCGGCGAGCGTCGCTCTCACCTCGCCACTTTCCCCCCACCTCCTGTCCCCCCCTCTCTCTGTTCGCATAGAGTGTATTAAAGCAGCTACGCTCTTGATGAATATTCAGCTGGAGCTCGCCTTTATTTATTTGCGAGAATTTCGTGCCGAGCAATTATAAGTTCAGGGGAAGTATGGTATGGCGGGAGGAGGAGGAAGAGGCGCGGTGATGGTGGTGGTAGAGCTCGGTCAAATTTGCTCGTCATTAAAGCGAATTTTCATTAGCACAATATTTGAGGAAAGAAAATGCAAATGCGGAAAACGCGAATTTGCAATTAAAAAATAAACAGGGCTTAGCCGCTGAGAAAGAAAGAGAGAGAGAGAGATAGATCTGTTTGACGAAAACTTTTTGCAAAATGTTAATAAGTCGTAATGCGTCGGAGGAGGAGGAAGGAGAGTAGTGTAGGGTATAGTAGCAAGAGGCAAAGTGAGGTAGGAGAAGCTCGAGCTCTTGTAATACTTTTCGTAAGAGCGTGCACCTCGGTCGTTCCTCGAAATTAAGTAATTACAAAATTCCGCTTGCCGGACCGAGCAACGCGCAAAAATTTCCAGGAAGAAAATTGTAACTTTTCCGTTATCTCATTCTTCGCTCTCTCTCTCTCTTTAACAGCGCTAATTTCTTAATTCCCCTCTGGGATTATCGTCTGGGCATCGGTCGCCCACACACACGCGAGAGAGAAAGAGCCTCTGCATAGTGGACAACAACACACGGAGCAGTGTACAGACAGGTTGTAAAGGCCAATCGGTGATCCATGCGCGCACACTGCTCGTTATAAAAGTAAAGCAATCGCAGAGCGAGCGAGCCTCTCGAGCAAGGCGCGCGCGCACTCGACACAACAACAACAACCCGAAAAAAAGAGAGGGAAAAAAAGGGAGAAAGAGAGGAGGAAAAAAAAATAAAACAGTCCCGCACACGAGTGTATTATCCAACGCGCGATCGACGTGTAGGTCGTTTTGAGAAAAGCGCGCGAGCGCACACACGAGGGGGAGGGTTATAGGTAGCGGTGTAAAAAAAAAGGTCGCCATCGAGTAGGGGGCTCTCTCTCTCTCTCTCCAACGAGAGTATATATAGAGCCCCTCACGGTAGCAGAGTAGCCCCCCCGCTAACACACACGGACATATACACAAGGGCCAGCAGTACCACGCAAGAGGGGCTCCCTCTCTCTCTCTCTCTCTCTCTCGTTATCGCCGATCGCGAGTGCTTTTCGAGCTCTATGCGCCGAGCCGGTGGAGGCGGCTGATCGACCGGCTACCTATTGTCGGCCGTTTTTTCTCTCCCCCACGGTACACAGCCGCGCGTGCACCCGCCTTTTCCTGACTACACACGTAATGCACAACACACGGACGGGAGGGAGAGACACAGAGAGAAACGGCGATCGTATATAGGCTACTCCATGCCCGGTACATTGTTGCGCCGTTTTTCGCATTACCTCCAGCCGATCTCCCTTCTCTCTCTCTCTTACGCTCGCTCTCGTTCCTTTCTTTCCTGCCTGGCTCACGCTTTCATCGGGCGTTCTTCTTCGTCGATCGCCGATGAGAAAAAGAGAGAAAGGCAGTGGAGGGACTCTCGGGTATCACAAAGGAAGTGAAGCCGGTCGACGGTAGAGAAGGCCGGGGGGAGAGAGAGAGAGGAAGCGAGCGGACCGCGAAAATTGAGGGTGGACCGGCGTCGCTGAAAAGAGACTCGCCTCTATGTCGGTTTGCCGTGGATGTATATAGAGAGACTCGCGCGCAGGTATGCCGGGGGCATTGTGAAAAGAAGAGCTGCTTATGGCATAGAGGCAGGGGCGTCATCGTGGGAGATGGGCTACCGATGATTTTCCGGCTTGTAAAATCGGATAATCTGCTTAATTCCGGATCGGGGATTTGCGCTGAAGAAGCCCTCTCTCTCACTCGTTAACTCGAGACACCAGCAGTAGTTGGGACCACCACGGCTGCTGCTGCCGATGCCACGCCCGTAAGAGATAAACCTCCCGGCTAAGAATCGCGAGTAAGACCCCGTGGGCAAGAGCGAGAAAATGCCCCTCTGGCGACAGGGCCATTATCCCCACTCGGCGTGCTCTCCTATATAACTTGGCATTTCGGCTACGCGAGAGATTGCGCAACCGGTGTTAGCCCGCGCCGTTTTCGACATCTACATGCATAATCAAAACGCACTCCTCCAGCGACGGGGGATAATCGTTTTCCCGCAAGCGCGAAGCGTATACGACCCGCCTCTGTCTTTTCCATTATTTTTAGCTCTGCGGAAAATTTCGTCTTATCAACACTGCTTCCCCCCCTTGGACCTTCTTTTTTTTTTTAAATTTTGGTCGAGTTTTACGAAGCATAAAAGAATTACGAAAAGTAGACGCGGAGGTCGGATGTATATTTAAATTTTGTGATTTTACAGTTGGCCCCGACCGCTTTCCTAAAAATTTTCCCTTACATTGAAGGGTTTAAAGTTTTATAATCCGAATTTAGAAGTACTTATTATAAAATTTATAGAAAAAAGTAAAAGAAGTAAATCAAATTAGGTCATCGGGACGCACAAGAAGAGCGATAGAAATAACGTAATTTAAATGCTATCCACTTGGAAAGCGAGTACATAAAAATATTTATAGCCGAACAAACTCTGCCGACTAATCCATCGGTACGGTCACAAACATTCCAAGGCTCGTTGATAGAGTCCCAATGGTCATGCGTCGAGTAATGCGTAGAGGCTCGGTAAGGTATTAGAGGGGCGGCAGAGGGGAGAGGGGCAGCGCGCGGGAGTAGAGCGCTGGGTTTGAAAAAGCGTGCGCCGACGGTGGCGCCGAGGCGCGACGGCCGCCGAGCGGAGCTCGAGCTGCGCGCTCCGGCAAACAACGGGCACTCCGTCACACGAGCCCGCCCGGCACGGACGGACCGTTCTCCGCTCTCCTTCGCCTCCTCGATATCGCGCCGTCAGCTAAGCGCTCTCTCCAATCTACCGCGCGCGGCTCGTTTGGTGATAATTGCCCGAAAACGCACCGAGAGACACCTAGTTTTTCATTGGACCACTGGAAAACTGCGTTGGTGTTAAATTTCCGGCTATTTTTTTTTCGTTTTTGTTTGTATTATTTGAGAGAGTGAAACGGCTGTGTGTTTTTTTGGAGTCGGGTGAGCGAGCAAGTGCGCGGATTCCACGGGGACACAGTTATGGAATTGAAAATTGGCTGAACGATGGCGGACGTTGTGCGGGTGTGCGCGCGAGTGGCTTATATTGTGGGTCAGTGCTGACTTTCCGTTCGAGACTACAAATTGACGGAAGAAACGTTGGGAGAATAGGAGAGAGAGAGCCTTGACGATCGGCTCTATCGATTCCACGCTTGACGGATAAATAAGGCCGGAGAAAAGCGGCTGTGCGACGCGCTGCTTTACAACCAGGCACCCACAAAACATCAAAGTGTTCGGAAAGCGACCGAAGTGGCTGTACATTAAAAAAAAACAAGTGTCCGGAATAACGACTGTACTTTTTCTCGCGCGGGAGAAAAAGCCTAAGCATCGCGGAGACCAGTAACCGAAACGACGACAACAACAGAGCCGTCATTGGCGTAGAGTGAAAGTATCGGAGGGAAAAATCGTAACCGGCAAGCGGAGAACAAAACTCCGGTAAGTATCCACATACAGATAGACGAGCCGTACCGCGGCGTATACAAACGCGCGCGACGTAACGACCGCGGGATTTATGCTCGAGGCTGCTTAGCCTCTATATTCTCCGGGACAGTAAACAAACGTAAGCGCGGCAAGAGTTATCCCGCGACTCGGAATGGTCCTTGAGTAGAGTTGAGTGACGCGCGACTCCGCGACGACGGAGACTCTTCGGATCTTATACGACTGAAAGAGAGAGAGAGAAAAGATTCGATAGGCGCGCGTAAACAAACGTGCGCTCGGCAGCGAAAAGCGCGAGAGCGAAGAAAGACAGAAGGAGAGATAGGGAGAAAGAGCGAATAGGGAGGGTGGGAGGAGGGAAGGGCCGAGCGCGGGAGTGCGAGGGAGGGAGAGGGCCGTGAGCGCTCTCCTCCATACGCCGAGATATCAGTAAGTGCGAAAGATTGCACAGAGCCGCGGGAGTAGCAGGCAGCTATAGAGGTAAAACGGGGGAAGAGGGGGAGAAAAAGTGCAGCCTGCTGAAGGCGGCCCGCGCGGAATTCCAATCGGGCGGTGGTACACTGCGCGAGAGAGCGAGCGCGCTCTCCCGCGCGCACGGGGCCCCGCGCGCTGCAAAATTTCCCACGGAACACGGCCGTGTGTACGTCTCGGGGGCTGCTGCCGCTGCCGCGAGCGCGCCGCCTGCCTGCCCATATAGATGCACGTACATAAACACACAGACACACGTGCGCCCGAGCGGGGGCCGCGCTCCGCCAAAACCGGCGAGTATATGGCAGAGTCCAGCGGAACGTGCAGAGAAAGAGAGAGAGAGAGAGAGTCAGTTCTCTGTTTCTCTTTACCCGCCTCTCTTTCTACCTTCAACTCCCTCGCTTCTCTCGGCGCGTTGAAACGCCGGCAGGGCCTCCACGGCAATTGGGCCCGTTGCGAGCTCGCGCGCGCGCGCCGGGAATTAAAAGGAACTAACCACCGCTCGCAAGACTTCTCTCTCTCCCTCGCATGCACGTAACGCGCTCTCTGCGCTCGGGTGAAAGTCCGCGGGCGTGCAGGCCACGGGCTTTTAGATCCGAATCGGCTGTCCTGGGCGCTCTTGGCATAGCCCACATTTACCAGCCGCCCCCTCGCGCCGCTGGCCCTCGCGTCTCTGCACACGTACGTGTAAGATAGATAGAGCAAGCGCTCTCGGCTAGGGAGAGAAAATCAGGAATCAAAGACCGCGCCTCGCGCGACTCTGTATATATATACGGGAGAGGCCACTCCCTGTGTGTACAAACTCGCCGCGTTGCTGCACTCGCGACGTGGACCGCGTACGCTAGAGAGCCGCGAGATCTCGGTCTCTCGGGACTACGATAAAAATAAGAAGAAATGAAAAGAGAAATAAAAAAAAAAGAAGGAAGGGAGGGGGGGCAGAAGTAAAGAAGCGGGCGAAAAAGGTCGGAGCAGCCGCGGATGCGTATCTCGGGCACGCACGCGAGAGGCCGCGGGAGATGATCGATCGGGGGCCTCGATCGAGCCTCGATCGAAGATATAAGACCCGCTGCCTCGGAGGCTCTTAGGGCATCCGTAACCCCTCCTCTGCACACGCTCGTCTTCGACCGACGGA
The DNA here is from genome assembly GCA_030522585.1 of Anagyrus pseudococci. Classification (NCBI taxonomy): domain Eukaryota; kingdom Metazoa; phylum Arthropoda; class Insecta; order Hymenoptera; family Encyrtidae; genus Anagyrus; species Anagyrus pseudococci. The sequence continues at coordinate 24,626 of JAPYYQ010001477.1, forward strand.
TATGGGAAAAGAGGAGAGGGAAAGATAGGGCGGGAGAGAAGGCAAAGGCCAGTAAGGGATACATGGCGTGCATGGGAGGCGAAACGCGATCCCGCGAGGATTGGCCCGATGCCGCCGCCGGGATCGTGACGATGAGTGAGGGAATTTTTTCTCTCCCCCCCCCCCCGGGCCCCTCCCGACGGACTCTTAACTCGCCACGCACATGAAAAGAGAGTCGATCGGTCGGTGTGTATGGGAGAGGGCCGCGAGGGCTTATCTCAGATTGGACATTGATTTTGAAACTCGTCGCTCGGCACGAGAGAAAGATATAGATACACGTCGGAAAAGCGAGTCTCGTTCGCTCGCTCTCACGTATACACTATAAACGCGGAACGAGCGTTTAAGAGCGATAGAGCTCGGGGATCAGATATACACGTATACACGGGAGAGGAGGCTTGCGAAATCGGCCGTGCGGCGCCAGCACGGGAGTTATATGATCGGCCTGTAAGTCCGCGCGAGGCTTGGCGAAAGCGCGGCTTAATTATCCCCCCGCTAGAGAGAGAGAGAGAGAGTGTAGACGCGGCGCAGGCATTCGCGCCTGCGATTTTCCCGCGTTCGCTCGCCTAAGCTCATTAACGCTCTCTCCCCGCGCACCTCAGCTCTCTTTCGCTCGCGAGTCGCGTCCTTGTTCGCGTCTACACACACGCTTAGCCCCCGCTACTCCCTTTTGTCGGAGTTAAAAACTCGCGGCTGCCGAGCCAAGTGATTCACGCCCTCGCGCTTATAACTCAGGCTCGCGCGCTTTTGCCGATAATATTTCCTCCGCGTGTGCGTGCAAGAAGCTCTCGCGAGGAATCGGCTCTGCGGGTGGAGACCGAGAGAGAAAAAGAGCCGATATTCCCTGAATATCTCGGGCCCGATAAAGCCGGCCATAATTTGCGCACACATACGCTGTGCCGGCAATAAAACTTCCTTGCGCCTTTGGCCTTATCTCTCCGATCCCAGCTTCTCTCTCCCTCGCTTATCCCCCCGGCAGAGAGGCCCTCCTGTACCTTAGACCGATCGCGTTTCGCGCCGATATCCCTCGGCCCTCTCTCGATCGAGCAGCCGTTCGTTCGATTAACGACGGCCACGTGTGGGTATATATACACACACGGAGCAGCCGAGGAAGAAAAGGAGAGAGAGAGAGAGAGAGAGAAAGGGAGAGTCGTCCGGCACGCTCTATCTACGATCGCGGTCTCGGCCGATCGAGAGCCGATCGATCATCTCGCCCCCGATACGTATATCCCCTTCCCTACTCCTGCCCCTTCATCCAAACGATCCGACGCTATTTCTCAGCGATAATAATAACGATATGAGCGCGCGCGTTTCAACCTATTGAGAAAATTTTCAAAAGCCACGAGAAAACGAGAAGTACCGCGTCATTTGCCGCGAAATCTATCCATCGCTCGCGCGCAGCATTTTTTTTAGTACGTAATATACAAAAGAACGCGAAGGCAAAGGAATTGAGTAAAAGGTGGTAGAGGGAGGTGGGTCGTGTGTGCGTGAATCGTTAATTGAAATTCAGGGAACGGCTCTCGCTAATGATACATTTTAAAGCGAAATCAATGCGATATGTATAATCGCCTCTCTCTCTCTCCTTCTCACCCGCGCGCGAGGGCTCTCGGTCAGGTAATGCCGCTCGCTTACTCATTCGAAGGTAATCATCTCTCTTTCACTCTCCTTCGCATATACATATATATCTGCGTATCGCCGTGTTGGATCATTAATAACCCTCCGGAGGCTCTCTCTCTCTCGCTTTAGAAAAATAAAGCCACGCGACGCGTCGTTGCCGAGCCGAAGCCAAAGAAAAGGAAAACAAACGCGCGCGAGCGTGGGCCGCGGCAGCAGCGGGGCCTATACCTGTGCAGGCGTATATAGCCCGACTCGTTACGCAAAAATCAAGCACGCTTCATTAATTATCCCCGGAGCCTCGTATAAGCAGAACGAGCGAGGAAGAAAAAAGGAATATTCGAAAAGAGCAAAAGAGTAGGAAATCGGCGAGCTCGAAACAAAGCCTTTCCCCCCCCCCTACCCCCTCTGCCATTGAGCCTTTTTAACGATCTACCAAAAATTCAAATTAAAATGTTCCAGTCAGAGTCTCCAGGACGATCAATCATCGTACACGCCAGACTGCCGAGGAGGAGGAGGAGAGCCCAAGTCCCAGGGTCGTCGTCGTCGGCAGCAGCACGTCGCGTATTATGAGCGAGGAGCATTAAGCGCCGTCGCAGCGAGAGAGAGACCAAGGTCCCCGGCGCAAAAACGTCCGGACCTTAGCGTCGCGCCCCCCTGGAGTCCGCGCCTAATAGCCGGCCATAACGATGGCGAGGCTAGAGCAGCAACAACAAGTGCAATTTGCGGCCCTGCTGCTGCTGGTAATGCTCGGGGGCTCGTTATTGCCGGGCCCTGGGCTGGCGAGGGCCGAGCAACGGTTCGTCGAGACGCCCGCCCAGTACCAGGAGGTGAGCCAAGGGGAGGACGTGCGACTGCGCTGCCGGGTGCAGGACAAGCGCGGCCAGTGCATCTGGCAGAAGGACCGCAAGCCCGTCGGCGTGCATCCGGACAAGTACGAGTGGTCGGGCAATCGGGACGGCGACTGCTCCCTCCTCGTCAAGCGCGCCAGCCTCGACTATGACGACGGGCTCTGGGAGTGCCAGGTCACGCCCGGCGACTTTACCCGGCAGGACGCCCTCACCTCCCAGCCGGCCCGACTCCTCGTTCGAGGTATGTACAGCACACAGACATAAGCGCCTCTGTCTTCCAGCCTTATCTCCTCTCCGGCAGTCGAACACACAGACTCGCCGCGCTAGGACTGTGTGCGCCGGAGAAAGAGGGAGGAGAAATCTTGTTGGCCGCGTTATCCGAGGCGTTATCGCTGTGGGACTACGGCCGCGAGCGCGCGCTTTGCCGGCTGTCGGCCGGTTCCTAGCGACGTTTGTCCTCTTCCGCTCTCCTATATACAGGCTATACACGAGGCCAGCAGCAGGAGGAGGGTGGGGAGGAGGAGGACCTCGCCTCGGGGTCTTTCGTATGTTAGCTTGTTTCCTCCCGTGTCCCTCGCACTGTTCGCCGCCAGAGAGCCGCGGGTTGTGTGCCCTGACAATGTCATCTCTGTACCAGAGAGAGAGAAAACGTACCTCACTATATATCTGTGTGTGTGTGTGTGTGTGTATACATAAACGCGCGCACCTTTTGTTTTCCCGTAAAGTGTACACAGACCAGGTCGCTTTCCTTTTTTCGTCCCGCCTCTACACTCTTAAATACACAGGCGCACACGGGACGGCTGATCGGGACTTTTACGCGCGCGCTCGTCTCCAACGAATGGAGTTGTCTCTCTATCGTCTTTATGTACAACAGCGTACGTGTCTGTCTGTGTGCGTCTGTTAGATGGGAAGAAACGGGGGATTGGGCAGAGAGAGAGAGAGAGGAGCGCGCGTCTGTCCTCCGGCAAATTGTGTTATGAGATTTGTGTTTCGGGTTATAGATGACGGGATAACGAGCTGCCAGTCTCTTCCTCTTTCTCTCTCGTTATGCGGGACACGAGCGCACCTGTATACCGAACCGAAAGCTACGGGAGGGGGACCCCTTCGATGCGATTTATTCCCCCCTCGGTCCTCTCCTGACTTCGAGTTATACCTTTACCGGATCTTTTTCTTTCTTTCTTTATTTTTTTCGTCTTCCCCTCCTCCTCCAGCTCCTCCTCTTTCTCTCGACTTCATTCAATACATTGTTTACCATCGTCTCTTTTAGTCTTTCTCTCGTTATTTTTCGTTTGTTTCGCTTCCACGTGACCGATCGATGGCAAACATTTTTACGAACGACTTTGCTTTTTTTTTTGTTCCCTCCAGCCGGAGCTCAGCGAGTGCGTAATTAAATTTTTTCGTACGGCCCCGCTCGTACGTGTGTTACTGTTCTCTGTACTGTGTGTCTCTGCTCGTATGCATCTGCGTCTGTGTTGGCCCGGGGATAGCCGAGAGAGGGAGAGAGGAGAAAAGATGGAAGCAAATGCAAATTGATGCGGATAATGAAATGTAGGTCGACTGTGCGCAATATTGACAACGTCTCGTTCGATTTACATCGGCGCTTTTCCCGGATAATCAAATAGAGCTCGGGCGGTGCTGGTGGACCGGAGGGGGAGAACTGTAGGGAGAGCGAACGCTGCACAGGCGGACGCCGGAGCCGCCCTGCGAGAGCGTATAGTCAGTGGCGGGGCACACTCGTCGGAATCAATACAAAATAAATAAACGAGAAATAACTTTATAACGAAGTAATTAAAAAGCCTCTGCGCATTTTGTATATTTTTCGCGAAAAGGGGGGGGGGGAGAAAGCCCACCCCGCCATCCTGTCTTTCGCTTCTTCCTTCCTTCGTCCTATACGTTTTTCCGACCTGTAATTACTAGGAATTCCTTTAATCCTCGAGGCTTGATGAATTTTTAAATTCTATTCACGAGACGCCAGTGGTGAACGCTGCTGCTGCTGCAGCTGCGAGAGAGAGCGCGCTATATACTCTACGCGGAGCGGCTGGAATAAAAGGAAATCTTATAACGCGAAAGGAGAAAATCCATTCTGTAAAACCGTACACCATTATTTATCGTTTAACCCCATTATGGCAAAGTAAGAGTCTTAAGAGATTAAGCTTCATTTTTATTTCTTTAAATTCCCACTGTTGCCAACCCCCACCACCACCCCACTCGCCTCCGCGCCTTGCAGCTGCAACTAGTAGCGGATCGGCTTTAATAAAGCTCGGATGGTAATTTAGCTGTGTTTTAAAAAGACGCGGGCGCATAATTAATCGCCGGCCAACTCGCGTTTATTACTTTCAAATATGAAGACATAGAGAAACGCGGCGCGATAATCAATCCGCTCGCGATCATAAAATGCGGCTAATCTAATTTTCACTGGCGTATACGAAGCGACAAATTCGTGCGTGAGAGAAGGCAGAGGAATCCGCCTCGTATACACACACATACTTGTCGATCAGATAAAAAAAAGGAGTATATATCCATCAGCGTAAAAATGTAATATTCATGCGCGCTGCTCGCACTCGCGGGCGCCGCTAGAGAGAGACGGAGAGATTTTACCGAAGTGAGCCTATATACACATATACATACTCAAGTATGGCATCGATAATCCAAGATATAACCGTTACGGCCGACTAGCGTGTTTGTTTCAGAGGCACGCGCGCGCGGGCGCAGTCGAACCGTGTGTGTATATGTGTATACACACCCCGAGCTGTAGGGCCAAAGCGGTATATAGAAGAGAGAGAGAGAGAGGCGGGTATCAGAAAATTAGATCGACTTGAACTGGATACGCGATCGCTGTACCTATAGGTCTACACAAACACACTCCCTCGCACACCCACACACACGTGCATACATATATAGGATCGGTATAGGTCCGCTGCTGCTGGGCTTCCTCTCCTCGCGGCCACGCCCGGGCGATCGGAATTCGCGGCTCCGCACATAACAAGTCGGAAGCTTAGGCCTTAGTCTGCTCGAAAGAGATAAAGGGAGCGAAAGATCGTAGAGCGGTATATAAAGAGGAGGGGCAGCGGGGTAGGTCGTCGGGGGTATTAAAAAAAAGTGCCATCGTCGTCTGTTGGCCTCCGGGCACGCTCGACTTTTCGGAGCGTCAGCGGAACGACGCGAGCCCCGTCTTTTTGCCCCGGCTTTATTTCGCGCTGTTCTCCTCCTTCTTTTTCAACTCGCCGTCGTCGTCGTCGACGTTCGCGGGCTTGTCCCGCGCTTGCTCGACACGCGGTCCGCGTCTCCCTTTTGTCCCCCCCTTAGCTTTCGTCGTCGTCGTCGTTACATCCCACTCCGGCATTTTTTTCCCCCCGTTGGCTCTTTTTATTTTTATCCGGCCGTGTGTTCCGGCCTCTCCTCCGTCTCTCTACTCCTGTTTTTTACGTCTTTCTCTTGCCCCGGCATTGGTGTCCCTCCCCCGTCGACGTGGTCCGCATGCACACGTATATACGTGGCCGGCTCGTTTTCTCTGAAAACGTATAGCCGAGAGAGAGAGAGAGGTAGAGTGAAGCAGGTAGAGCTGGCAAGCGCAGGTATATAGAGCCGTACGGTAGGAGCTTACTCGAAACGCGCGCGAGCACGTCCTTATCGCTGCGGGAAGATCGGCTCTGCGCGTGGCTCCTACGATCCCGGTTGGTTAGGTACCAGCTTGGACTACTCGGGCTTTGATGATTTAGTTGCGACTCTCTCGGGCAGCAGCTCTCTCTCTTGGGCTAAGAGGAAAAACGTAGGTGCACAGTGTGGCTCAGAGCTTGCTTCGCTTTAAGAATCGCTGATTTTTGTTCTCGACGAGTGAGTGAGAGAGAGAAGCGACGAGAGGCCGCTCCGGAGAACGGGCCAACGAGGAAGTGGAGCGTGATTTGTATGAGCGCTCGTCGCGCCTCTCTTAACAGCCTCTCCTCCTCCCCTGCTGCCAACCATTGTCCCTCTCTCTCCGTGCGCGTGTGTCACGCGTATATACGTGTGCGCGCTCCAAAGGGAGAGCCGTAAGATTTCGTTGATGTGTGCCAGTCCGGCAAGTCCCTCTCTTTCTCTCATGCTTATGTATACGGCGTGACAAATTAATTATGAAACGCGGCTCTTTCTACCTCTAACCAGTCCTTCGAAGAGATAGCGGTCGCTGCCTCTCATCCGCACCGAAAACGCGTGTGAAACGCGCGTGTCCAAGCTAGTTAGTTTATTTCTTCTCGCCTTCTGGCTGGACTCCCGCTCGAATAAATATGTCAACTCTAAGCCAGTTTTGGGGGGAGGGAAGAGAGCATTTTCGTGATTCGACTACGGCTACTATTATACACGTATACATAGACAAGCGTACACGGAGCCCGGCGTTCCAGGAATTCTCTCGATGCGCAATTACCCTCTCTTGCCCCCCTCCCTCCGTACCTTCCCCTCCCCCCGTAGCTTTAATTAGAAGCGAAATTCGCATCTCCCGATTTTAAACGTTATAATTTATTGTTAACCGAATTGGAAAGGTTTATTGGCTTTGTGGTCGTGTCCGAGTATACGCGAGAGAGCGCCCAGATCGTCCCGTTATATTTAGCGAATCTTTTCCAGAACACTACTATTGCACTTCTCTCTTTCTCTCTCTCTCTCTGGTTTTCCACTTCCGATAGCGTGTACGGGCTGTGCCGAATGTAATGGTTATCGGCTTCTCGGATCGTGTAATCGTTACATAATACTTATAAATTATCGCGGCTAATAGCCGGCCGAGCGGTCTCTGCGGTATACATTGCATTATACACCTTTTCCGTGCTTTCTTTCTTTCCCTCTCTCTCGCGGCCGTAATGCTCTCTCGGCACACTTTTTTTTTATCTTCGCCGCGCGCGCGGCGCTTATTGCCTAGCGGCATATTCGGACTATAACGTCGCTCATGAGGGGTGGTAGTACAACCGTAGAGCTCTCTCTCTCGCTCGCTCGGTGTTAAATATCGGATAAGAGCGACGTAAATGTCTCAGGGCTTACACGTATATAATATAGATCCGAGAGGAGAGCTGATATTAAAAAGGCAACGGGCAAAAAAAGAGCGGCCATATACACAGCAGTGCTCGTAAATAATAAGCGCAAGCTGCTGCTGCTACTACCGCTGACTATTACCGCTGCCACTGCCGTATTCCAAATTGAATTTAATCCCAAGCCATTTACGTAATTATTCAATTGCCACTTACAATGATCGAAGCCGAAGAGAGACACATCCTAACTCCCCCCGCTCCTGTCGTTCATTCCCATCTCGACTTACTCGTTCTCCCTCTCTCTCTCTCTCTCTCTCTCTCTCTTTTACGAAGCCGCGACATTGTGACTCACTTAGAGTCGCGACAAAACAGAGCTCAACCCCATCTCCCGTTTCTCCCTCCCGCGTGGGTAATAAAAACCCGCTCGAGCGACACTCTTTCTCTCCCTGCTCTACTCTTCCGAAAGCGAGAGAGAGAGCCAGTGTAAAGCCCGAGCTGCTCTTTTTCCGCCCTCCCCCCCCCCCCCCAGAAGCAGCGTATATATTTCCATCACGATAATTGAAAAATCCACCTGACGAAGTAAATGAAAAAAAAAAGGAGTAAGAGGGAGAGAC
>JAPYYQ010001478.1:0-43373 GCA_030522585.1 Anagyrus pseudococci
CCTCTCTCTCTCTCTCTCTCTCTCTCTCTCTCTCTCTCTCTCTCTCTCTTTCAAAGCTAGTTTTACCGAGTCTTTTTGAGAGAGACTGCTGTTTGCCATAGCGAGCCTATATCTGGTTACTATCCTTTCTCCCGCGATAATTCGTTACGGCCTGTTGATACAATTGTTTTACCCCCTCTCCCCCCCCCCCTTCCCCTGGGACACTCTGTACGGCTGCTGCGGCTGTGTAATTAGCAAATTCGTTACCGTCAAATGCCTTTGACAAATTGTTTACAAGTTTGCGAAACTCCTAATTTCGTATCTTATTTCGTATCTTTTTTTTCAATTTTCCCTTCCCTTTTTTCTTGCTTTATATTCAATTTCGCTATCGACTCGCCAAATTAAAAATCACTTTCTCCCAAAATCACTGCGCCGCATTAATTTTTAACAGCCCGCCCACTTATTTTCTCTTCGGCTTGTCCGTCAACAACATTTAGCACGCAACCGTTGGAATAACGAGCTCTTCCCAATCTTTATACTCGGGTCGGAAGGCAGCAAGGAAAAAAAGAAGTAAGCAGTCCGGTCGGGCTATCGCTCCGGCTCAAGACAGCCTAACCTGATCTCCCTTGGCTAATGAGGGGTAAAATACAGGCCTCGGCTCGTACTAATCCGCTTCCCTCCGTTTTTCTCCTGCAACACAGCAGAGACGCGCCTCGATTATTATTTTCCACGAGCAGTTACAGCGGCATTACTATCTCTCGGATGAGACGGTGAGGAGTGCGGTGGGAGGGATGGTAATATTGCGCCGGGCACTTTCGAACTAGCGGAGCTTAAGGGGCTCCGAGACAACGTATTCGAAACGTCAAGACCGCCGACCATTCCTCGCTCTGCCGCGTTATAATTACCCTTTAATTAAGCTCCCAGGCTCAGCCATTAGTTGTCCCCGAGCCCTCGGCTCCTCCTCCTCCTCTTGGTCTTCCCTCCCCTCACTGTCAAGCAAGACGCAAGCTTGCGAAATAATCTGAGGGACCTTGATACACTTCCTGCCCGTCCCTCCTCTCTCCGTTATAAGCTTCGGCCCTTGGACGTAACCGTCTCTCTCTCCCTCACTGGATCGCGTTGCGTCGCGAGTTTTATTCACCTCTTCCGTCTTTTTACGCTCTTCCGGAGGGACTTTCCGACAGTTTACTCTCGGGCGAACGAAGGCCGAGCTACGGCTATAATAACGACTGCATCGGGAAACGATAATACATCCATTGTTGGCGTATTATCCGTAGCTTCTTTATCCTCCTCTCCTTCTCATTCTTCCTCCTCCCTTTGATAATGTTTAAATTTCAAGATTATTATCCACGGCAGCCCGTATTATTTCGGAGTAATGAATATGAGACGGCTAATTATTTTAGCCCTTGGTTCTTAAATTATCCGACTTTTCTCGTTCGCTGATGGAAAAGCGCTTTTGTAAAGATCGGCTATTTATTTAGGCCTTGTTTATTTCTCTTTTTTTTTGTTTGGCCGAGGAAAATTGAAAAAGAAAAAGAAGAGGACGTTCGCGGCTAACGTGATATTTTTGAAAATTGGCAGATTGATTGTTTTACTTATGCTATGGGAGCTGTAGGAAGACTTGACCGACGTTTCGTTATCAGCAAGGATTAGGAGATTTCGGAAGCAGATTAAACGGGAATCGCCCACATTGTCTCTTTGTCGGCGACTTAATAGAACCTCGCGCACGTGACGCTGGAGCAGAGAGGGGGGGGGGAGGAGAAGAAACGTACCTAACGAGAATAAAATATTAATGCAGGATACCGAATATTTCGGATACATCCGATTGGAATTTGCTTCTTAAATTTCGTACTGATTGGACAGGAATTGAATATCGATTGTTGTTTGCGCGCGACAATAAACGTTGTAATGAACGCTCGGGCAGAAAATGATGAATCATTGTCCGAATCGTGTAATTTAAATGAGCTTATAAAAAGACCTATACGGCGTTGGCCCTGTAAAAAATGTGACATAACCGGCCGATTTCCATTAGCATTAATGTTTAACAATAACCCAAGCTTAATTTACATTGTAATGAAAACAAACATAATTTCGTGCTACAATGTATCAATAACGCAAACAAAAAATGACGCGTCTAAAAAAGATAAAAACAATAAATATTAATTCGAAACCTTAACGAAAATTGCTTGCGTCGTCGGTTCGCATCGCCAAAATTCGTGGAGAAAAACCCAGAGCAGCAGTAGCAGCTTGTAAAGTATTCGAGTCCCGAGGATCATGAATAATAAAACAATACCATAACTCGGTATAGTCCCAATAGCTGGAAAGAGCATGTACATTCCCGCTATTGTCTCTAATGTCTGGTGCGGAAAATTTAGTCGCCTCCTCTGCCCGTCTCCCTGCCTCTTAGCGAAACTTATTTGATTGTCGGCGCGGAAAAACAAGAACTTCATCCGGATAGGATCCGGTTACAGGAGGGAACGGGCCGGAGAGTGTGAGATGACGCAGAAGTTCCGAGGCGTAGAGATGGTGGGGGGTGGGGGGGGAGAGACGGGGAGCTCGGAAGAAGCGCAGGACTTTGTCGTCGCTTAGCTAGTTTCCCGTGGCAGTAAAAGCCATGGGGATAGAACAGCCGAATAGGAATTTTCAAACTCATTTCCGACAACGGATTTCGAAATAAAAATCCGAACAAGTGTCGTTGAGAGCTGCTTTCTTCGAATTTCAATGGGGCCCCTCCCCTCTTGCTATCCGCGCCAATAAACTCCTGAATATCGAGCCCTTTATCCCTCGATCTCTATCGGTTCGACTTTGTTTTCCGGCCTGCGAGCTTTTTTAGAACGCGATATTCCACTCTCGGCTGCGTGTACTTAGCTAATTAAATTACACGAACACGACGCGCAGACACACGGAGGCCCCGGCGCAGTAACGCTAAAGCTTGAAATAAATTTTATTTACTTCGGCCTCCCCTAGTTTCTCCCTCCTCCAACTACAAGGATCGTATTTCGTTTCTCATTTATCATGAAATCCGAGGAAATGTCCAACACTTGTCCTCGACACGTCCTAAGCTTTATTCCCATGAGATACATCTGTTATATTTTCGTCTATTCTCTAAAGGTATTAGTCTACGCGTCTAAGAGAAGAAGAACAAAAAAACAATTTCCAACGGCGTAATCCGTATTTCATTGAAAATCAATTCACCTGTAATTTTCGTAAAAGTTAAGAACAATCCTGAGAGAGTTTTCTCGACAGCGCTAAATCGCGACCTCGTGATAATACGAAATAATGGTGCGATTTTGAGGTTGGGGCTAGCGGTCATGAGAGCCGTGGATCGAAAGTTTATACAGCAAGCGCTGACAATGCGACATACGGCACTTAACTGTTCGGCCTCTCTCTCTCTCTCTCTCTCTCTCTCTCTCTCTCTCTCTCTCAGCTCTTAGATTGCACTCGGTCGTTAATAGTGTCTTTAATGAAACGACGAGTAGCTGGAATTTAATGCTACGCGTTTGTCCCTCCTGCGTACATCATGAAACTTATTAACGCTCTTGCCCGATCTACACGTTAATGGCAATCGTTTAAGGAACCCATTATCGGTAATGATCTGTTTGAATTGCCTTTTCAAGATTCGCTCCGCCGTCTCTCGTGTAATTTACAGGATTTTTGCGTCTGACAACACTCGGAATTTTCTACTTGTGCCCTGATAATTTGCAATTCTCGCTGTATTATTTGATGCTACTTTTAATTACGTAACATTGTTGTTATAACATAAACAAATACCGATCGATAAAACAATGCGTCCCATAGATTCTAAAAGTTCTTAAGCTCCGAATCCCAATTTGTTTACCTGCTCTCTATGTTTCCAGCATAAGCGTGCGTTCACGTGAGAATTTCGCGCGCAACGTCCTCCCGGAGGCTCATTCTAAAGAGGAAGGGGGCTGGAAAGGAGGTGGGTAGAGTGGGGTAGGGGGATGCAGCGTTCGCGTAAGAGGCACGCGAATAATCGCGTGACGCGCTCGTAAATTCGGCGCCTCCGCGGCAGGCCACGCGCGATATTCATTATGCCTCTGACCCGCTCGTGTGTGTGGCGACAGCGAAATGAGGGATCCCCAGAATGCTATGAAATGGTACGAGGGAAAAGCTGGGGGAGAGGGGCGCCAGAGAGAGAGAGAGAGAGAGATAATCGTGACGGACGAGATGAGCGTCGATTATTCGGAGAATTTTCGGCGAGCTTTCGGAGTCGGGCTTTGGGGCATCGCTCGGCCGAGCGTAGTTGGATTTTGAGCAATGGCTCCGCACTCTCGGACGTATTGTCCTCGAGTAATTGTGGTCACTGAGACGACGTTTATCCCGTACACGTGTAACTCTATGTGTGTGTGTGTGTGTGTGTGTGTGTGTGTGTGTGTGTGTGTGTGTGTGTGTGTAAAGGAGGGACGTTTAATTTTGTCGAGCCGTTGTAATTGCGCGAGAATCAAGTTAGAGCCGAGTGCCCGCGTGAATTAAGCTCGGAGCGTCGGATAATCGTCGCTGCAATTGCCAATATGCGCGTCTCTCCGTGAAAAGGGCAGTATTCACCGCTGATTTCTTCGTTTGTAAATCCGCTTCGAACATGAGCGTCGGAAAGTCTCGGATGCGAGCACTCTTTGACTGCTCGAGCTTGCAGACTCGAGTGTCTAGAGCGCGTGTAGGTAAACGCCGTCGCAAATACGAGGTGTGTTATCCACTTAAAGGTAAAAGTCTGGTAAAAGGCCGGCAAAGGAAGGAATGGGTTAGCTCTCGTCAAGTTTTACGTTGAATAGTTACCGTCTTGGTTACGATAACCTCGCGCCAACGCGCTCCAAGCCAAGGCCTCGCTCTTGTTACTCCAACGCGAGATTAAACGCTGACGTTGAAAAGCTGCGGGCTGATGGAAAAGGGGCGGGGAGAAAGGTGCGGAAAGGTGGTTTGGCGCCACGTGTAAGAAATGATTTAGGACTTGATGAAATAGTTGAGCAGACGCTAGCGCGACCTCCCCCCCCCCCACTCCATGGCCCGCTGCTGATTGCGAGCCCCGAGGCTCGGCGAGCTTTTATGAGGCTCCCCCCCCCCTCGGCCATCCGCACCCCTACAGCCTTTATCCGCTTGCACGTACACACGTGAGAACGCAAACTTCGCGGATGTTGAGCTGCAGTTAAAGTGGATTAAGGACTGTCGTATTTGCGCTTGGTATTTCTTAACGCTCCGACTCTCCGCGCGCGTGCTGTTGCTCGGTCTTTTTTTCCTCTTCACCCCCTTTTGCTCCCTTATTTTGGGTAATGGATTGCTTGATTAAAATTTGAGTGAGTCGTTGCAAGAAGCGCAGGAGTCTATTACACGGGTTTAAAACTACACCGAGTATTTTGGAAAGAGAGAGAGAGAGATAGATAGAGATAGAGATCGAGAGAGAGAGAGAGAGAGAGGAGTTTGATATTTTAACGGGGCTTGTTGAATTTTTGACTGGCTTTATATCTTTTGGCTTTCTCAGTCGGCGGCAATGATTTTTCTCCTAAACTATTAATCTCAGCATTATCCCGAGCGCGTCCATATGATTCATCCCTCTCACGTTCGCGCTAAGCAAGCTTTCTCTCTCGCTGGTCTGTGTAACTCGGGCAAGTAACGACGAATGATGAGAGAGCCCCGCTGCTTGCCGTAATTAAGATCCATCGTAACGGGCGTTCGATTGTAACAAATCAAAATCAAGATAAAAGCCATTGACCCCTTACGGACTGCTCCTGCTGCTAGCGTTACAGATCGATGAAAATATCGTTCTGCGGAACTTTGAAAGAGACGAAAATAATGCACAAAACTGTCGGACGCCGGAGGAATGTGTATGTCTGCTTGTGGGGGTAAAGGAAAAATTTTGCAGGATACGCATTATTCTTGTTAATGCCCGTCGTAAATTTTCACCGGGACACGCGAACGAATTACAACGGGAAATCATTTCTTAGGGATACTTTAGACACGAAGTTGGCGAGTGCGCTCTTTGATTTCTTCGGGCTGCCTTTTGCCTTGGCTGACGCGTTTAATGGCCAAGAGCAGCGATTTCTTCATTCGTACGGCTTCGGTAACTGCATCGATAAAAAAACAACTCCGAAATAACAATTTTTCAACTAACCAACGAAAAGAAAGGTAAGGCCATCCGTTTCGTGAATTCTTGAACAATCGCATTGATAATCCAAAGCGGTCTAAACAAGCCCGAGTCCTGAGTACACCGCGAAGCCGATTAGCACATAGAAAGTCGCCTGGGCTGTAAAGCGGGGTGGAAGGGGGGACAAAACAACGCAAAGAGAAGGAAACCCCGCGCGTGAAGTGGAAGGGGGGGCTGAGGGCCAGGTGTGTATAAGGTGGTGGTCGTCGAGAGGGAGGGAGAGAGAGAACGGAAGAGCAGCAGCAGCAGCAGCAGCAGCAGCAGCAGTGCAGTGCATATCCGAAGACACGGCGCTCCCTTCCTCTGCCTGCAGCAAAGAGAGATGGAAAGAGAGAGAGAGAGAGAGAGAGAGAGAGAGAGAGCTTTGCCTCCGCTGTACATCCCTCTCGCTCCCTCCTCCGTCCTCCCGCGGGGGGGGGGGGTGCGCTGCGCGAGCCTGGAGCGCGCGTGTGCGGACAAGACGAGGGTGGGTTAGAATGCCGAGGGGGGGATCTGCTGGTAGTGGTGGCGGAGAGAAAGAGAGAGCGAGGTTGCCATGGTAGCTACCCGGCCGGGCAGCAGCAGTAGCAGCGCTTGCGGAGAGAGCCTAGTCTCGCCGCGGCAGCCGCCGAGAGCGCAATCCCGGCGCGGTAGCTCTAGTGCGCGTGCGAGAGAGAGAGAGAGTGAGAGGGAGGCCAGTTTTGCCATCCCAGTCACGCGCTCTCTCTCTCTCAGCCGAGAAAGTAAGAGAGTGAGAGAGAGAGAGAGAGAGAGAGAGGGTCGGAAGGGCTGTACGAGGTGGCCCGCTTATCGGAGCCACGCGCGCACCAGTTGGCTTCTCACGTCGCGAGCGCGCGCTTGCAGCAAGCCCTCACGTGCACCTCTGCTCGCCGCGAGAGAAAGAGAGAGTGGGTACCAAGAGAGTGCCCCGTTCGCCAGCACGTTTCTCCCTCGCTCTCTCTGCATCTCTCTCTCTCTCTCTCTCTCTCTCTCTCTCTTTCTTTCTCTTGGTCTCGCGTGGCCAGTCGTTTCTACATCAGTGCGATATCTCTCTACTCTGTGCGGTGTGACACGACTTGTCGCGTACTTTCTGCCGTTTCTCTTTGGTTTTTCTTTCTTTGCTCTTTTAAATTTTCATTTAACCAAAGTTGTTGTTTTTTTCTTTCTTTTCGGTTTATTGTTTAATTAACGACGACGTTGGCGTCAGGTCGTCATTGCCGACGTCGCACCGTACGGTTGTTGGTGGTGATAGCCAAAGACGGGGCGCGCAAGAGCAGCGGCCCGCCTGCCGGCTGCTAGTGCCGCAGCGCCGAGAACACCCGGCGCACCTGGAGCCAAAATGTAATTGCCCAATCTCACTTACGTGTTACTCTCTCTCTCTCTCTCTCTCTCTCTCTCTCTCTCTCTCTCTCTCTCCCTCCCCCTCCCCCCCTCTCTCCCCCCCCCCCCCTCCCCCCCCCCCTCCCCCTCCCCCTCTCCCTTCTACTGCGACGATCCCAGCCGCAATCCCAGGCGTTGCGGTCGCCCGACCGGAATTTAATTTGCGCCTCGGGCGTCTACTGCGAGAAGAGGCGAAAGCTCTTCTCCCTCAACTTCGTCTGCCCTAGAGGCCAAGAAAGGGCTCGAGGCATCGATCGCTCGAGAAATCAGCGCTACATAAGCCGCGCAGTGATTCTGATCCCCGTTTTTGTTTTTCCATGTCGCGCATAGAAGGCAGTAGGGCAGAAATCGCGAAACGGCTGGAAAAAATAGGGGCTGCGCGCCGCTAGGGAGAGAACGTAAGCTTAGGGGATTTGCGCGCACAGAGAGTCGTACACGTTCGCGAGCTCCCGAGAGCGAGATCAACTTGTTACGTGAATCAGCGTATCTCCAGCAGACGTTGTGCAGCGTTGCTCTCTCCCTCTCTCCCTCCCTCTCATCCGGCATATATCGGTAGATTAAAGCAGCGCCTCTCCGCGATATTGCTGCGTTATAGACGTCCGTTCGTAGCTGGCAGCCATCCTTCTCTCCCTCTCCCTCTCTCATCCTCGCAAATGACGCCCGGAAGCGCATTCTGTGTGGACTTGCTCCGCAGGGGCGGCCAAGTTAATGCCCCGAGCGGCTGGGATTATACGCACCAGCTAACTGCCAGCGCTATAGACTACTACTCTCCTTAAACCTCCCCCTCCCCCCGTCAGCCTCTCATCCTCCTCTCGATCTCCTGTCGGTGGTCGTCCTGCAGGCGCAATGATAATAAAGGAAAATAGCCGCTAAGAATTCGCTCCCCAGCAGCCCCACCTCCCTCCTCTCTCTCTCTCTCTCTCTCGAGCCATCTCGCCGCTTTCTCTCAGTCGCACTCACGTGCAGCGTCTATATCGCAGCGAGCCATGGGGCGCAGATGTTCACCAACAAGGCCCGATAACAATTACCCACCCCAGGCCGTCAGTGCCCCGCGCGCTCCCTCCCGATGTCGTTGTCCACATTGGCTGCCGCATTGCGCGCGACTGGGTGAGAGAGAGAGAGAGAGAGAGAGAGAGAGAGAGAGAGAGAGAGACAGACAGACAGACAGACAGAGAAAGCTTGAACTCTACTCTCTGGCATTGGCCGATAGCTATATGGCGGTCATTAGATCGAACGGCGCTGTATTTAACTCGTCGTTCGATTAGAATGGGAGCTTGATGATCAATTTGCCGTGGGAGCTGGATTAATGTCCAAGAGACGGCTGCTGCTGCCGCTGCTGCTACCGTGGGGAAAGGTTAAATGCAGTCAGGCTATATGCGTGTTTGTCTGTGCGTCTCTGCATGTGTATTGGCTGCTGTAGATCTATGTACGAAACGTCGGTAGATCCGTCCTCGCGGAATATGAGCCACGGCCTGCTCTGTGTATACGATCGCTCGTAAAGTGCTGCGACAGCCTCCGCTTGTCTTGCGATAAAATCCGCGACAAGCTGATTTAGCTCGAGAAGCTTTATGCGTGGAGCTGTACTTTTTTTTTTAAATATTTTGTTTATCCTAACAACCGACGACGCTGCTGAATGTACATGTCGGGCTGGTTTAACTAGTGTATGTGGTACGCGCTCGCGCCATTGCGCGATGGAGACGTCAAGGTTGTGCGATTGGATTTTACCAGTCCGCGGCTGAATAATCGATCCCTCGCGCACTTTACGAATGCCACGTGTTGTCGTTCGCATAAACGGCATGCCAATCCAGCATCGCATGTACACGTTGACGTTTTGCTATAGATGAGCTTGTAAAGCGCAGGAGATTAAAAAAGAAAATGTCGCGCGATCGATCGCCACTGGCGTGACCGTTTTAATTTTCCAAGTTGGCCGCAAATTCTTGGCCGAAAGTTCCGGGGCGCGTTCGTCTCATAAATAAGTTACAGGGTTGCGCTCGGAGGGGGGGGGGGCTAAGGGTGCGCCTGGCATTCCCGTGGCACGGCTCTCTGCTTTAACTTTTTAACTGCCTGGCTGGTCTTTAGTTCGCTCGTTGTCGAACTACTTTGTCAAACTGATCAATGGATTCAATTAGGATAACCAAGTAATAGGTTTTCATTAATGAAGACACTTTGTACGACGTTTCAGGGGGGCTGAGGAAGACTCCACGTTCGGTAATATTGGAGGCGGAAAAATTTTAAAAAAAAGATAGAATGGAGGAGGAAAGGTACGACTGAAAATTGAGCATCGGAGTGTAATTAGGTGGATATTCGCTTGATTATAAATTGCTCGGGGATATCCTGGTCTTATCAAGAGGGAAAATTGCAGCTGGACATCGAGCTCTTGGTCTTTAACCCCTTTGTAATCCGTAAAAACGTTAATTAGATTTCAGCGTGAAATAATCGTGCCCGGCGTTGATCGTATTATACATGACAAGTCAGCAGAATAAGCAGGCAGATTCAACTGCTAATTTTCAATATTTAACCTTCGACGCTGCAATTCCTATAGCTGTAACTGGATATCCCTTATTTTACCATTTATTTTTGAAATATTGTTTATACAAATAATTCAGCCTCGCATTTTTCATGTCTATACAAATTTCATCTATTGCTACGCGTACAAATGAAAAATTAGAATAAACAACGAGTTGAAAGCCAAAAAAAGAAAAAAAATGAGGGCCAACCTTCACAATCAGCCTAATTCCCGCATTCCTCGTAGTCAACTTTCATCGAATTATCGAGCAAGTCAACGGCCGTCCAAACTCCGTTTCAGCCGTCCCTTACCGAGATACGCTCAGATCCTCAGGCTCGCGAACTGATTGCCCTCATCCGGACAACGAGTATCCCAAACTTTCCCTCCAATTTTTTGTCCAGACCACCCCCTCCTCCTCAAGAGTCTGGTTTAATGATTCATTCTTTGGGTGGAGAGTACGGTTAACAAGGTGCACAGTCGTGTTTTTGCCATCTCCCGAAAACGTTCATTTAAGTTGATTGACGCGTGTAATCGGCGCTCATTTTTGTGCATCGAAGAGAAGGAGGGGGCTGTAGCTGGTGGCAAGGGGTGGCATTGTCGTTTTTTCGCCAGGCTTATAAAAGCAATGTAGTTTGCTTTTGTGCTTTAATGAGGGATAATCTTGGCACGACGATGCCGGCGCTTAAAAATACATTAGGATCTTTTTTTAAAGCCGAAGGGGATAAGGCTGATAGCGTAGAGAAAAAGGAAGTGAGGGAGGGAGAGAAAGAGAGAGAGAGAGAGAGAGAGAGAGAGAGAGAGAGAGAGAGAGAGAGAGAGAGAGAGAGAGAGAGAGAGAGACACGCGATGTTTCGTGAAATTGCGATGGTTATCACGTGGTTTGCTCGAGACCGCTTCTCGTCCCTCTGTGTGTTTGGAAATTTCGCAAAGTTGAATTGTAACATTGTTAAATGTCACGCCAAGTGGAGCGATATCGGTGGGTCGAAGACAGAGACAGAGTCTCTCTCGATTGATTGCAACAATTAACGCTCGGCGTAAATTCTCCGACGAAAGTCAATTAACAGAGGATAAAATAATTCGTTGCAATTCAATGATTTTAACGTTTATCCGGACGCGCAAATTTATTACGCGAGATTAAAAGTCTTGCCTTACTCCGCCGGAGCTGCGCATGCGCTTGCTAATTAACGTGGCAATTTGAAATTTGGTAAAACTAGGGAAAATACGAGCGGTTGACAGTATCGGGCCGTCACCTTAACTGCAGAAAGGTTAATCAGAGTAGGCAATGTGGTTTTTCGGGTCAAGAAAATTGAAATATTCTTGAGCGTTGCGTCGAAATCGATTACGACTGATCGTAGTTCGGTAATAATTAATTAGATAACATGATAATGGAACGTTGTGCTAAACGCAATCACACTAGACTTGACTAATTAATTGCCAGGTTTAATTAACTGATTTATAAACACCCGTTGTCTAATTGTCACCTATTTCTATTGAAAGTAGAGGAAAAGCTTTCTAAGCTGTAGGCTGTTATTTTTAGTTTTGAATTTTTTAATTAAAATTTTGAAAAACTTCTTTTCCCTCTGTTTGTTTAATTTTTTATGTTTAATTCCTGAACTATTTCATGGTTACCATATGCTTTGTTGATAGTTCAAAAAATACCATCGAGCATAAACGAATTTTTTCTTTAATTTAATTTACTAATTAACGAAAAGCTCACGCATTTTTATAACTAACCTCATTAAGTTTAATTTTCCAAGAGGCTCTCGGAAAGCGCATGACGCTCTTTCAATTACGACAAACGAACTGAATATATCACTGCTCTTCGTTACAGGGCATTCGTGATTTCGACGAAAGAGTAGGCGCTAAAAAAAGAAATAAAACAAAAAAAGAACTCAAAAAATCAAGGAAAATGTGAAAATAAAAGAAAGAAAAACGAAAAATAATTTGCAAGCGTATCGTCAAGCAGCTTTTAAACATCGAATCGAGCATTTGCATGGTTATGCTTGCGAAAATCCCAAGTTTCCTGTTCTCAAAAGTTTTCGCGTCCTCCTTTTTTTTCTCTCTCCCCCAGCTCGATCGTCGTTGGTAGAGATTCGAGGGGATCAGTGGTATTAGAGTTTGGTGGGCAAAATGAAAAAATTTATTCGATCAAAGTTTGATAAAACGAACGACGATTCGCCGATCCTGGCAGACGTCGCATTTCAAGGAGTCGCGAAGAATGAGACATGGAGTGGGGTAAATATTGTGACGAAGCGAAAGACATCGGTTGCTGGGTTGCGGACTGGGGGGTGGAAAAATTTTTGGCATTCTGACAGCGAGCCGAGAAACATCGATAGAATAGAAAGGTACGCTTGGCAAACGAGAAGGAGGTACTAATAGATGTAAGGCTATTGAGTCAGAAGGGGCAAGAGAGAAAGAGGAATGGGGAGAGAAAAAGCTGTTGTAATACTTGGAGTGACATAGATTTCATTGCCGAGGGATAATAATGATAGGCGCTCGCCGAATCAATTTGAACTGCTCTTTGTATTACGTTACGAAGCGAAAAGGTCTTGTAATACGAATAATGCCACGAAGAAATTCTTTATATTTCACGCGTATAAGAGTCAATACAATAATGCCCATTGTTACTCTACATTATTATTGAAATTCTCTTGTCTTTTTAATCAATAGCTCGACATTTCAACAACGATTCGATTCTAAAAAGAGGTATAAATAAAAATAAGAGCACGTCGGACACTTCTTTACGGACAACAGTTATTACTTTCTCGTTGAGTGCACGAGGCTCGAAAATCATCGTAACGCGTCGCACGAAACTTATCCTCGGCAAGCTATTCCATTATTGGATGTTCTTGGCAGCGGGAATAACGTATATTTCAAGATTAACAAGTTCAAAAGTCCAAAGCCCCGGGCGTTCAAAGAGCTCCGCCGAAATGACCTGGAAACCAGAGCCTCGAAGCGTCGACTTAGTATTGCAAAACAGTTACGAGGATATATAGAAAGAAAAGAGGGGAGAAAAGGGCTAGTTCGGGGCTGGCGTGATATCTCGTTGACAAACGAAAAATTGGACAATGTCCAGATATAGAGAAAGAGAGAGATGGACGGCGAATAGAAAAGCCCTCCGGACGTTCGCAAATGCGATAAAACCTCACAAATCTCTATTCGGCCCTTTGACTCACTCCCTCCCTCTCTTTCGAGGCTTGGCTCTGTATACCAGTGACGTGCTCGTGCTACTTTTCTCTCGGACGTATATATACCGGCTATACACACCGCTTGTTTGTCCGCTCTCTCTCTCTCTCTCTCTCTCTCTCTCTCTCTCTCTCTCTCTCTCTCCACCTATACCCTTCCGATGATACTCGATTCAATAAAGCTCATCGTGCCCGGCGTTAATTTTGGCTCCGTTAAGCCTCGGACATTACAGCGGGCTTCGCACGTGCAGCCCCTCCCTGCCTCCTATGATTTCCAATATGCCGTAAAGACAGGGCTTGCTCGGGAAATTATTTTGAAACTGGGCTAATAAATTAGGTTAATGTCTGAATGAAAAAATAAATAAAGGAAGGTACAAATCGCATTAGACTGTATTTATTTACGAAATAAAATAAAAAAAGGTAAAGAGAGCATTTTGCGAGGAGGATTAGTAATGTTTCCCCATTATCCAACGATCGTCTCCCTTTTGGCTAGCTAATTCTCATTAAAATAACATAATCGGGTTTGTCG
The DNA here is from genome assembly GCA_030522585.1 of Anagyrus pseudococci. Lineage (NCBI taxonomy): Eukaryota > Metazoa > Arthropoda > Insecta > Hymenoptera > Encyrtidae > Anagyrus > Anagyrus pseudococci. Next base: position 13,716 of record JAPYYQ010001478.1, read on the forward strand.
ATTGGTGCATCGGGAGGACCGCGCGATAATGTAATACGTGAATTAAACAGCCGCGCGCGCGCGTGTCCGCTTTCTCTCTCTGCGTGGCTCGTCATCACCCGCGCGAATATGAAACTCGCGGTCGGAGCGTCATTGAACAAACGGAATCGATTACTTTTCCCCCGTAAGCTCATTGTGTTGTTTGTGAATCTATATATTAATTACGCTTAGATTATGCTCGACGCTCGACCGCGTACCAACATCCCGGACGATTGTTCATTCGCACGCTCTCCGACTGAAATATACTTTGAAAAACTCGCATTTCTCCCGAAACTCAAACTGTGCAACCGTTCTTTCATCCTCCCTCTTCTTGTCCTAACTACTGCGTCGTCGACGTATACGCATGTTGCAACGCCTTCCATTTCCTGCCAGCCGCCCAGTTTTTTTTTCTTCCTATACAGAGGCTTTCTTTCTTCTTTTTCTTTTCACCCTTTCTTTCTTCTTCTCTCTGTCTCCCATTCGTAGTTCTTTCTCAGCGTTGCCGACAAGTATCTCTCTCTCTCTCTCTCTCTCTCTCTCTCTCTCTCTCTCTCTCTCTCTCTTGAGGAAGGAGGGCGGGGGTAATGGGAAAAGTTAGACTCGAACGCAAGCTTTTTGATGGCCGTGCTCGAGAGGGAAAGAGAGAGAGAGAGAGAGAGAGAGAGAGAGAGAGGAAAATTTTTAAAGGCGCGCGATGGGACCACGGCCGAATCGTTTAGAAAAGAAGTAGAAGAAGCCAGACGGATGTATGAGGGAAAGGGAGGTAGCTGGAGGTTGAAGGGGGGTAAGGCGAAAAAGAGCCGAGGGGGAAAGAATTCGAAGGGAAAATCCTCGGCGAAGAAACGGACAAAGCTGCGATTCGACAGACAAAGGAATTTATATTCCGATTGCAGTTGGGCCAGACTCTCTCACACATACGTACTGCGAGAGCGCACGCCAGGGCGTTGGAAATGCAAAATTTCAAATTTATGGGCATTTTACGCTCGCTTTTGTATTCCTCCTCTCTCTTTCTCTCACTCTCACTCTTCTCTCTCTTTCCACTCTCTCGTTCTCCTTATTCTTAGCCTCTTATACTGTTTGGCAAATGAGTTATACAATGAGAATAACACGTCGGCCGTCAATGCCGGCTGGATGGAGCCGATGAAAACAGGGATGATTTACTCGGCGCTATTGTCCGCCGCCGCGCGTATAATCCGAGCGCAGTCGCACAAGTTACCAATAATCTAAATCAAACGGCCAAACGTACATTTAACCCCGTTGTTTTCCATTTGAAAAAGAAAAAAACGCGCACACGTTCCATCGCGATTAGCAAGTAATACAGAGCGACCGAGCATTATCCAGCGCGCGAGAAAGAAAGACAAGGGGTTGGGGGGAGGGGGTGTGTTCAATCGCAGGTGTCGATCAATCGGCAGCGGGGCCGGGGTGGAAACGCGCAATCGAGGCGCAAGATTAACGAACCCGTCCGTCTTAGCAGTGCGCATCCATTACTTGCCCGAGAGACGAGCGAAGGAGTGGTGGTACAGGTTCGGAGCGCGTTGTACACGCTCTCCTTGGCGCGGCTTCGATTCCAGACTCGTGCTCTACTGGCAACATATGTTGCCGGCAGCTCTTGCGGTTCGATCTGTAAATCAATCTTTCTCACCGAGGGCGCTTCTCTAGCTCTCCCCCCACACCAGTGCCACTACCAGCAGCACTGCCAGTCTCTTTGCTGAGTAAAGGAGAGAGAAAATGCTGAGCGCACGTCTGATAAGCTTAGCGCTTGGGTTTCCGAGCTTTTACATGGACGTTGCTGCTGCTTCTCCTCGCGCTGATAGACTTTATGCAATTAATAACGGTGCAGAGCTGCTTCTGCTACTTGCGTACGCCTTTAACGCCCTGGCCTCTTAGGATGAAGACGTAATTATCAGAGGGATGCTCTATGTCCTCTAGAGAGCCCAAGTACAGAGGCAAGAGTTGACCTTTCTTCTCGGACCCGTGAGAAAAATCGTCTGCTTTATCAATTTCATACCTGATCATTTTCCACGATTTTAGAGAGAGAGAGAGAGAGAGAGAGAGAGAGAGAGAGAGAGCGATATGATTAATCGAGTTGCCCGGATAGTAGTAGCCGTACCTTATTTTGCTTTCTCAAAGAGAAAGCTTTGTAACGGTGAAAATTTTCGATTCCGTAATTTTACGTTTTCTCGACGTTTTGAAGGTTTTTAAGTACGAATACACTGTTTTTAGAAAAAGTCTGTATGTGTGTATGTATGTATGTATGTATGTATGTATGTATGTATGTATGTATGTATGTGGTCATTTTTATGTCACACGATAACTTGAGTAAAAAATAAGATATCGACTCGAAATTTGGTACACTTATTTGGTACATGTTACTTAAGAACTGATTAAATTTTTGAACCGATCCTACATTATTTAGGGTGTCTATTAACAAAAACGTTTTTTTTTTAGTTTTTTTCTTGATGTTTCTAATTTTGTTATAACTTTTGTTTTTTTCTCTTTTTTGTTGCTCCACTGACCGAGATTATTATCGAATTTTATTAACCTTACTCGATACTTTAAGGGATTTAACCAATTTTTGCGGCCTGTAACGTCAGGTGGCAATGATGCAATCGATATTTCGCTATTCTATCGGCGCACAAAAAGACGAAACAAAAGGTGTAACTCCAACAGCCAGTTGGTATCGGAAAAACAGAGGGGGTGTATAATTACAAAGTCGCTCTCGCACCGTAGACATATAATAATCAGTGTATAGAGAGACGATCCAACACCTTCGCAGCGCTATCCTTTGAAACATCGTCGTGTTCGCGAGCTTCACCGCATAAAGAGATAACCTGCCTCACAGGCATGGCGATCGATACAGCCAAGCGTATAGCTCGCCTCGCAGCATCTAGCCTCTCTTCGCGGAAGCTCATTAGCGATAAGGCGGCTACCCCCCCCCACCCCCGCCCCGGCACCCCCCCCCCCCCCCCCCGCCCTGTTACACCGGACGCTCGGGATTAAAAAAGAGCAAGAAGAGGCAAATGTATCGAACGGAGATGGGAAGTAAATTGTTCGGATCCTTTTATAGCAAACATCAATGGTTCCGGGAACATATAGATGTTTTTTTTTATTAGAGATGGGGGCTGGGTAATTTCCTAGTTTCAATCCTTTATTTTTAACGATAAGAAAATCAATTAATCCAAGAGTGCGAGGAGATCGAAACATCTGCGTTTATGTTCTTTGGAATGACAAATACGTCTGGGTATATATCGAGTATTCGAAATGAGATATATATCGGATGAAAATATTTCGTCGGAATATAAAGTCTTCGAAAATTGCAGCGTCATTTCGTGGCCTCTGGCCATATAAGGCACAACATAATTCATGGCCCCCTCTGGCTTAAGGCTCGTTGCCTGCTGGAGACACGTATATAGCCGAGGAACGAAATTTCACAGTTTCTGGCAGTTTGCTCTTAAACTCCCCGAGTCACATCGAGATAAAGGTTTTAAGCTGATGCTGAGATAAGAAAGCGGTGAAGCCACTGCCAAATGTTTACGGACTGCTAGAGGAGGATCTCCCTCTCTCTTTCTACCTCTGGAGCTTAAACTTTTCTCGCGTTGCCCGCCGACGAAAATTCGCTGCCAAAGCGGATGTAAAGAAAAGAGACAGATCGAGTTTACAAAAATAACGGCCGGACTGGAGGAAGCGATGCTTTTTAAATAATTGGCAAAAAGCGGGGGAATACGGCCGGCATTCGAAGCCTGATAGGACTCGGCAAATCGAAAGGACAAATTGAGAGGCAATGGCTAATGTTCCTGCTTTTTTTATGCAGTTGTAAAGCAAACGCTTTCTTTATTTTAGCCAATAAAAATTCCATTAACGCGCAGTGGTCCGTGCTGGAATAAAGATGGTAAAAATGAGATTCTTTGAGGATAGGTAATTCGGTATTAAATTTTTCATGAGGAGGATTTGAGAATTGGCAGCGGCGACTCGGAGCGTTGGAAAAAAAGAAGAGGCGGGAGAATAGCGCTCGCGCACAAAGGAGAGAATGTGAAGAAAGATGAAACAATAAAAGAAATTAAGGCGCGCAGCGGGAGAGAAGGGAAAAAACTTTGTAAATTCGCGTACAGGCAGGGGGGAAAGGGGTGAAGATAATGAGACGAGAAAACTAGGCGGATCTGAAAACAACAAAGCGAGAGCGCTTACGAGGAGATAAGAATTTATTCAACGATATCAAGGCTTTTCCCGTCGACGTTCGAGGGTAGACGGGGTCTGACAAATCGTCGCAGCCTGCTAAAGTCGAAAAAGTTAGAAGGGGCGCGGCTATAGGCTGCGAAAAAAGCCGACGCAAATCAAAGGGAAAGGTTATTAACCCATTTCGAAGTGAATACGAAGGTGTGCAGGAGGCAGTGAGGAGGCCGTTTGGGATGTCGCAGGCGCGATAGGACGCGCGAATTCAGGCAGACGCGGGTCTTCTTTCCGAACCGTCGAGTCTTCGGCTTTGTCCTCGCGCGCGTGCATTCCTTTGCCGAGCTACACGCCAGAGCTTTTATATGCAAGGGGGGGGGGTTAACGGTGAAGACAGGGAGGGAGGATCGCGCGGCGTTGGCGGCGGCGGCGGTCGCAGTTCTCGCGCGGAAATACCGGCGACAGATGTTTTCATATTGCGCCTTTCAGCGCCCAGCAGCAGCAGCAGCAGCAGCAGAGCAGTCGCTCCTTTGGCAATTTTTCCGCGCTCGTTTGCCCGAGCGGCGCAGTTCGCGCGCCGATTTGGAGAGAGGCGCCACGAGGGGGGAGAGAGAGGGAGGAAGAAGAGAGGGGCTTGCCGCGTTAAAGGGGAAAAATCGAGGAAAAACAAGCGCTCTGCTCCAGATTACGAAATTACCGTTCCATTTTCTTTCTTCTCCCTCCCACCCGCCGCTCACTCCCTCTCTTTCTCTCTCGCCAGGTTTTACCCCTGCCATTTGGTTTTTTGTATTTTCGTGCGCGCACGCCGCGATATTAATGTGGGTCACGAGTTTACAAGGTGAGCAGCGCCGGAAATGCATCGGAAACTTAGCGCTCAGAAATTAGTCTGTTTTCATCTCTCCCCAGCACTCCAGCGTTCTCCCTCCTCCCATCTGCTCATTTGCTTTTCCATTTTCTCGTTCTATAGATAGAAATATTGGGTGCTAACGCATGCTTTATTCGGACGGCGTTAATGAAATCCCTGAATATTGTTGGATTAGGTAATACGCTATTGGGGCTGGAAGGTGAAAATATAAAAAGGTCGACTTTCCCGGGGGGGGGGGCGCAGGGGTTGAATTAAATGCTCGAAATTTACATTTATTCAATTTAATCCTAGAACTAATTAAGATCTCGAGGCGGTAATGTAATTGTATTTTATCGCTCGATACACAGCGTACGTGAGATATTTATAAATTTATTTATGCGAATGCTTGGCTGGCATTTTATAGAGGTATTGGAGTTTGCGAAATTACAATTGTTTTATATAACTAAATAAATATTTTCAATTGACAGTATTGATGAGCAGGTCATCCAATATTTACCTTACATCTATCATGCGCGTAATGAAACTGTCATTGGCCAATTAAAGTGTCAATTTAAACCTGAATTTATTTCGTAAAAAACGAATAAATAAATGGAGTTGAGCTCCAATTGAAATGATCGTAAGAAAAAAACATTCTTTCCAGAATAAATATTACATCGCACTTGATTGAATATTGATTCGACGCAATTCAAAATCGATCGCAAAAAAATTTTATTTCGACTCGTGCGACCTTTGCTTTATCATCTCTTTTATGAATTCCAATAGTTTTACAGCTAAAAACTTGTAATACAACCTCATGTAATGTCAAAGTCCCGAAAAAATGGTAAAAAAAGTTCGTCACGCGTCATAAATTTTAATGGACCTATCAGAGCAACAACGAAGAAAGATATGCCGGCCGAATGCCAGAGATTGAAAATGGCGAAGGGAAAGCAGCGCGGCTCGCCGCGTAATATTCGTCATCAAGATTTGTCTCTTTCCGCTTTTCAAAGCTAGCCCGGGTGACCTTAGCGATAGCACGAAGAGACGGATAAAGCCGTACTTGAAATGATTGTTAGCCAATAACAAGCGCCGGTTCCTACGTTTACCCCCGAGGCGCTAAATCACTTGGAATTTACGACGACAGTATTTATCCAATTCCAGAGCTCGGCATAACTGATTAAGCGAAAGCGCAGTGCTTGATAATCGAATGAGAGCCAACGCTCTCGCGGAGCAATCGACGGCGACGTCGAAGACCGCGAAACGACGTGTCTCATACGCCTCTATACGCGCAGACGAAAAGCTTGAGTGATCGAACGCCTGCGGTTTGCTCTACAATGCAAGACGCCCCGTCGGAAATTAATTGGTATACTTCGGCAAAGGGGCTTGGAAAGCACTCGATTCGTCCTAATTCTTAAAAAAAAATTATTATCCGTAATTACAAAACTCGTAGCGTCGTCCCTTTATTCTCTCTCCAACAATTGAAACCGGACTAAAAGTAAGAGTCCACTCCTTAACAAAAAAAAAGAAAGAGAAAAAAAGAGAACCGAGCAGAAGGGAGAAAAGTACATTTTTCACGGAAATTTAGCGAAACAAGGAGAAGCCGGAATATGAAAAAAGAAAATCACTTACCGAGAGCGACCTAATTGCCGCGGCATTATGACCCAATAGCCCAAAAATTCGACTTCTCCTTGTGGCCTCTCTCTCTTTTTCTAAATGAGGCCAAAGCAAGGCCTGCAGGAGATGGCTCTCTGGAGCAAAAAAAAAAGAGGAATAAAAAGTCCGATGTGAGACAAGAGACATATCGTTCTCTCTTTCTCTGTACATCTACTGTAATATCCAGGCTCGCAGAAGGTCGACAAGAGCGAGTCAGATAGAAGAGGGAGAAAAAAGACTGGGAGAGTAAAACAGAGGCCAGTTTTCGGTTATGAGACAAGAAAGCTCGAGAATCAAGCCGAGATAAAAAGCGAGCAGGAAGACGGCCAATCATACTCTCTCTCTCTCTCTCTCTCTCTCTCTGCCTCTGAGTTTATGCAGTATAGTCTGCTGATGTATATATACACGCGCGCACTCGGAGGATTCGTGTGAAAATGTGTCAGTACGGGTTAGAGGCAGACAGACGGGGAGAGAAAAAAAGGAGGATAGAACGTGTGTGCGGGCGCGAGCGTCTCGTTGAAAAGAAGCATGGGAATCGGGGATAGGATGTGTAAGGAGGTGCGCGCGCGTCCCCTTGGGAAAATCGCGTACAGACTTTTCCACTTGGAGAAAGGGCCTTGAGGGCCGCCAAGGGCTGCCAAGGGCTGGGTAAAGGGCTCGCGGTATTCGCGCCTCGTTAGAGAGCCCGGCAATAAAGTGTCTCGGAGCCCAGTGCCCGGAGGGCACCTACCGGGATATTAACTCCCCTACCCTCGCTCTCTCCCCCCCCCCTCTCTCTCTCTTTCTCTGGGAAAAGGGAAATGTTTATTAAGCTTGCGCTGGCTGCTGAATTTTAAGTCATCCTGCCTACTCTCGTAGCCGCTCTCGACTCCTCCCTAAACACTATCCCAGGGCTTCTCTGTACGTATAGATATGGCGAGCTATGAAATTAAGCTCTCTCGCGCAAACCTGTCTACGGCCTCCTCCCCCGATGACTTTCTGCGTCTGCGAGGTTTCTATTATGGCAATCTCAGGGTTTTCCTATGCTAAAATCTCTCCATTGCGGTTGATCATTTTTTTTCACCCCCAAATTTATAACGGTTGTATTTCGTTTATGCCAAAGCTAATTTGATTATTTGCAATTGAGATTGTTTTTGGAAATTATGGATTATCAGCGAATTTTGCAAATTTAACGCCAACGACAGTGTTTGCGCGCTTATTACGTTCATTAAGCTTCAAGTAGAAATTATTATTTTGCATTTTTAGTATATCGGGGATTTGTTTAATCCGATGGCACGATTCTGAAAATTGGTTTCTCAGAAAGCTCGCCCGTTAATTAACGTAAATACACGGTTTAATAAATGATTCAATCAGCCCGTAATCTTTTAAAACAAACGAGCTTTGATCCGCGTGAAAATGTTAAACTTGCAACTTGCCATGTACATAGAAAATTTAGGCTTTTTTGGTTGCAAGCTCGAATCACTAAATTTTCATATGGTTTAATACGAATCCACGACCATCGCTGCTTTACAATTCATCATTTGACATGGTAGAGGGAGCGCAGCTTTTGCTTAATAATATTTGTATTTCGACAATGTTTATGTTTAGCGAGCCGTGTAAATTTTGATAGAAATAACAAAATCTAATTAACGTTGACTGTATCCAACAAAACGGGCACGCACAGCTAATCTCCCCGCGGGCTTTGTAATTTTATCAAATGCAATATCGTACTTAATTAACAATAACGTCTCGATTAAGCCGTCGAATGAAATTTAAATGCCATTAATCTTTACGTTTGTTTATACCAGCCAATCTAATCCAAAATTGGATCTGCGTTACATTTTCGTGAATTGCCGACGGTATTAAACTAAACAGTCAAAGAGCATCAAATTTTTATCCACCCGCGTAAGCCACGTGCTCAAGCCTTACCTCACAGTCCGCCCATGACACGAGATCCTTGCCTCTCGGTTTCTCACTTCTCAATCCCAGTCATTTCGTCCGCAAGCCCGTATCAGCCGCTGCAAGGCTTTACAATCGCCCGAAGGAGCGAGAGAAAGCTCCGTGTGTGACCGGAGAATTTCGAGGGCGGCCGCAGCTGCATCAGCAGGCCGATTGACTCTCCCCGCCCCCGTCCACCGCCGGTGGTTTTGCACGTGGATTGCAGCGGTCGGACGAGACACGCGCGCATGCCAAGCAGCTTGGGGATTTTGGCTGTTGCGCGACACGTCGTCCCACTGCTAATCGTCCCGGGTACTAGACTCCTACTCCCTTCCCCCGAGCTTTTCTTAGCTCTCTTAGCTGCGATGTTCTAGAACGACTTGGCGATAATGAATTCCGTTGCGTCAGTCGGAAATCGGCCGGTTTACATTACCAATTGGAAATGGCATGGATTCGTTGGAGAATCACTTTCGACCATATCGCCCTGTAATGAAGCGCAAATAAAAGGAAGTCCCATCCTCTCCTCCACCCCGCCCCAACGATCTTCCGTCCGATCGATTCGCATCGTTCATTCGGAAGGGAACAAAATAAAATTAACAAAACGTCGGTAACGAAATGCTGGGAGGAGAAAGGCTGAAAATAAGAGAACCGAAGAGAAAAAAAAGCTGATTGAGACGAGGCCGGTGTGGAGGAGGATAGTGGGGGCCAGAGGGGGAGTTGGTAATTCTAATGAATTGCACAATCGATATTCAAATTCCGGAAACTTTGCCGAGTCGCCGGGGGAATGAGAGGGGGGGGGGGCGGTCGAACAGGGGCAAGGAGGATGGAGGAGGGAGTTTGCTCGGCTGCTTTAGTCTTATATAGGTATACACAGACCCTCAGCCAGTAGAGAGAGAGAGAGAGAGAGAGAGAGAGAGAGAGAGAGAGAGTAGCGAGGCCAAGAGAATTTGCAGGACTGCTGTACTAGGGGCCTAGTGGAAGCAGAAGAAGAAGAAGAAGTGGAAGGGGATGGAGGAAAAGCTGGAAGTAGCAGGCTTGGGAGAGTAGCGCACGCGCTCCCTGACCCCGTGACCGAACTCTTTCTCTCTTGCTCTCGCTCTTTCTGGCGCCGAAGAAAAGCCGTCTTATAAAGCTTTTCTCTTGCAGCCCCACTGGACCAGCACTCCCACTCTCATTCTCTCCTTACTCTCGTTCATTCCCTCCTTTTAACTTCCTTAAATTCTCTTGAGGGAAAACTCGGGAGGAGGGGTCGGAAAAAGAAGGCAGATCGATGAAGAATAAAGCCGAAAGAAAGAGAGAGAGAGAGAGAGAGAGAGAGAGAGAGAGAGAGAGAGAGAGAAAGGTAGGAGAGATGGATAGATTTTCCAAGCTCACGAAGAGAGAGAGGGAGAAACGGAGACGAGAAAGCTCTTTGGCGATCGTTAAGAGAAAGGCTCGGTCGCTTGAAGAACGTCGGATGAAACCGGAGCGTATACACACTCGGACAGGCTGGAACTCGAGCCGCGGCAGCGTTTTGACGGACGCTTCAAGTGAAAAAAAAGGAGAAAGAGCAGCTTTTCTAGCCTCTACGGCAAGGAACAGGCGAGCTTTTAAAGAACCTGCGCAGCCCACGTGGACACACTCGAAGACGGACGAAGCGGGAGCTTTATTTCTGTGGCCTGTTGACGCGTCTACCCCGGCGTGGCTGTTCCTTCTCTGATAAATGTAAAAGCGCCGGTGCGAGAGCAGACATGTCTCGCGTGTGCGAATAAATGATCGGGCAACGGTTACCTCTCTCTCCACTATAGCGTCTCCGTTTCCTCGGGTATAATACCTCCTCCTCCACAATTCGCCCCCCCCCCGCCCTTCCGTCCTTCCTCTAGGCCGTGTCATGAATATGAATGTTCCGAAGTCGCGGCTCGACGCTCTCGCGTTCGACGTGAATAACGAGCGCGGATTACCGGCTGCGGCTGGTTTCCACTTTAAATTTTCCCGCCTACTCGTTTCTATACGCCTGTTGCGACCATTGTCACGCTTCTTTTTTTTTCATTTATTCCTTTCTTTTTTTTTGCTTTCCATGCCGCCTCGCGTAGATGCGAATTTTGAAATTTCAATTTACGACTCGAACTAACGTACGCATAGCGCTTTTTTCAAGATTGTGACAATGGCTGGTGTACGGGAAAAAAGGGAGAGGGGTGTGTCAGGGAGGACAGCAGTATAGGCTGTAGACTCGATAAAGTTTTGATTGCCGGCGCTCGGCCACATAGCTCAAAACTTTAACCCCGGCGAAATGCCCGTGCGCGGTCCGCTTAACAAATCAAAAGTTTATCTGCGCGGCCACGCGGATTTATAAGGGAGAGCCGCGCGCGTATGACGCCGGCAAGGACGACGGCAAAAGCGTTAAAAATTTCGCCTGCATTAAATCGATTTTCCTCGTACAACCACGCCGAATTTCTCCCTCCACACTCGCAAGCTCGGCGAGTCGGCGCGCGTGTGTGCGTTAGTGGCATCGGTTTTCATTACTTTTACGAGCGCGCGCTTGATAAACGCTCCTTATAAATCGTCGCGACGCCACGGGCTAAGCAGGATAGCCGCTATTCCCGGACGAGACATACGCCGACGCAAATTGACGGATTATCGCGAACTTTAGCCTCAGCCGTTGGGCCCTTTTTTTATCTCTTGCTTTTGCCAAGCTCAAGTGGACGCCGGGCTAGTTCGAGTCTCCGATTACCAGCGGGCGAAATGATCCGGGGCTTCGTGTTGGCAAGTGTTGATTCGCGCCTGGTTGTTATACCAGTCAAGGAGCTCCTAGCTCGAGTCTTTTATATCGATGTAAGCTGCCGGCGTCGATAAACTATACAGCACGGCCTACGGTTACTACGTACAAGGGCTAACCAAACGACTATGGCGTGTTTTTGTTTTCCTATTTAAGTATTTCACTTTAACGCTTTTCAATACACACGCGTGCACTGTTTTTCAATGTTTTGTGTAAGGGTAAACAAAATGTTGGGTTATACAGTAATGTGCATTATGGTGTAGAGGGGGAACATGGTGTACAAGAAGAATGGGGAAAAAAACTATGGTAAACGAGAAGCAATCTACGATAAGGAAATTTATTATTGATAATAAAAAAAGAAGAACAGTAAATACAAGGCAGTAAAACTATACGCGATTTTCCGAAGCGTACGTTGCAAACTTTTCACGGCAATGCTCACTAGCAAACCAAGCCTTTTACGGCTGCTCGTAGGACGAATAAAAAGAACGAGGAGGAGAAGAACAAACAAACAAAAAAACGAGCACGAGGGACGTCTGGTCCGTTTGAGAAAAAGCGCGCGAGCGCGCGTCTTGAGAATGAGGAAAATAGTTGAATCACTCGAGCGAGAAAACGAAAAAGTTATCCGTGAATTGTCGGGCACCCTGTGCGCGAGCATTTTGTTGTACAAACGGAAGGATAGAGGAGAAAGGCATTTTCACGTGTGATAACACGCCCGGCCTGCTGCTCTACCCTGGTACTCTCTACGAATGCCGAGACGTTTCTCTAACTGTGTCTTGTAAAGTAGACGGACATTTTTCGAAAATTCAATTTTTTAATAACCTCCAATTTTGAAGTTTCCGACTAAAATTAAAGAATAGTGAGGGGAACGTTTTATCGAGAATTAAGCGGGGATTTTCGTAAATTGATATATTTTTAAGCGCTTGAATAATCAGCGACATTATAATATATATCGTCGTAGTTAAAAGTACATTATTTCGTAAATTATGCAGAAATCTGAGACTTATATTTTCATTATAACTTTATGAAACTGCGCCTGTATATATTATACATAAACATACCAGCCGTGAAAGTTCGCGTGACGAACTTTAAGTTAGAACAACCGAATTTTCAGGAAAGCGCGAAGTAGCAAAGGAGGATCAAGCACTGTTTTAGTATTACAGCGCTTGTTGTTATTCTTAACAATAATAGCTCACCCCGAAGTTACTCCACCGTTTTTTCATCTTCTTAAAACTACAACTTTACCCCCCACCGCCCCATGTGCACAAAAATCTTTGCAATCATCGACATCGTCATTCCTCCTTTTAACACTGATCCATCCGTATTACTCAGCAACATGGGCCACCAAACAAAACCAGCTCTTACCGACTTTTATCCGGAAGCTAGTCATGCCATCGTCGCTCCAAGCTCTGACCTCGTAGCTCTGTAGAAAGATGGGGTGATTGGGAGCAGGAGGGGGATATAAGTCAGAAAAGACGGCCGAGCAAATTTTTCCAAGCCAGCAGGCAGGCGCATACGTCATTTCAGGTGCAGATCGCACTTCCTCACTATCGGAGGCAAGCCTCTCTCTCCCTCTCTCTTTCTGCAAAGAATCCAAAGTCGCGCTCGTCCGGGAAATTCATGCATACGCTCTCTCTCTCTCTCTCTCTCTCTCTCTCTCTCTCTCTCTCTCTCTCCCAATACGAAGACGAATGGGTGGCGTACTATACTCTGCGAATAAGAAATGGGATATGCGGTCGGATGATGGATTAAGGATTTATTCATAAGCCAAGGCACTCCGCCCCCCACACTCTTCCGCTTCCACCGCCTCGCGTGCATAATTTCACCAGCGTAGCGCTGCTAATAGAATTACGCACTGTAATTTGGCAAACGGCGTGTAGGGAGAGAGTAGGGGTGGGGTGGGGTGGGGGGGGCAGGCATTGCGTGTAAATTGTCGGCGCTTTTGATAATGCGCAAGTGCCCCCCAGCCCCCCCCCCTCCCTTCTCGGCAACCTGTGTAAATGTTTACGAGACGAGATATCGAATGCAGCGGCAATCCCCTTCTGGATTTCGCAAACAGTCTTAATCATGCCGTAATTCGTACCGAGAGGCACGCTAGGCGCGTGGGATTTTAATTAAACAGCCGATTCCGTGTAGTCTAGCTTTTGGGAATTGAGCGCGAGGAGAAGGGGGATTGGGGCTGATGAGTTTGCGCGCGATTGAAGATTAAACTGATTACTTATTTAGAAAAGGCATCCCGTTCGCCTCTGCACGCACGCCCGAGTTATTGGGGAATATATAGATTTTCGAAGTTATGGCGCGGCTTTTAACGGGAATTTCGAGTGCGTTTGTGGATAGCGGGGCTTTCAAGGGGAGAACCAAGGATTTATGCGGTTTATGAAACGGTTCGTCGTGGGAGGGTATAGGAAAGTGGAAGAAAAGGGAGGGAGGAGAAAAATAAAATTTGTCGCAACGGTCGTAAAGCGAAAAAAAAGGCAGCCGGTTGGATGTAAGACGCTCGGAGGCAAATTTCCTTGCAGTCGCCATAAAAATGCTTGCTTGATCGCCGAGATAAGGATACACAAGCTCGGGAGATTGGCGAGCTATAAGCTAACCTAACGCGGGACACGCGCGGAGCAAAGGTTGACGCTGTTGGGAGAAAACACTTGGTGACGCTTTCTCTCTCTCTCTCTCTCTCTCTCTTTCTCTCTCTCTCTCTCTCTCTCTTTTAATGCTCCTCCTTATAAGCTTACAAGGAACATAAAAATCTTCCCTTTACGATCGAATTATTTTGTCCGCCGACACTGACTATCCTACAAGCTGTTTCCCCGCCGGAAAGGGAAAATAATCGAGGCAATGGCAGGCGCGTCGTGTCGGGCTGGGTTTTAAACGACTGCCTAATGCTCTCTCGTTTCGTCGATGTAACAGAAAATTAAACGAAACGTCGAGGCTTTTCGAATTTTTATCGTTACATTTGAAAGGTGTATCTCGGATGCAGCGACTTTATCGCGCCCGGCACTTATACTCGAAATGAACAAAGTTACTCCCATATATGCGCGCTAGTCTGTTGTTTAAGGCGGGCACGCGCGTAACATTATACCCCCGGAACTTTACGGCTAGTTTATACATATATACGAGTTATACGAGAGTCGTATAAGTCGAGCGCGTTACGAGTTATGTCTTCCACCTCCCACCCCTAAGTCTTCCTCTGGTAAAGACGGGCGCAGATATCCGTCTGTTTTTAAACGTTTTCGAACGCAGTTCAGCTGGATGAGCAACTGGTGAAATCGGATATCGTGTGGCGTTTGCGTTGAGCCTGATGGCCGATTTATCCTCCCGACATTTTCATTTGCGAATTAATGTCGAAAGGCATTTCAAGATTTTTTTGGGAAACGAAGGAATTTTCGTTCGACTTGATTACGCTAATTTAATTTTTACGTCTTTAATGAGATCCGAGGTTTACGAGGTAATATTAAACGACTTGAGTATAAAGCTTGCCTTCGTAAATTTGACGATAAAACTTTTTATAGCGAAACTTTTATTTTTAAATGAAATTTTTTTTTCAATGCCCAAATAACTGCAAAGTTCCAAAGTGCGCAAAAACTAAAAGTCTTAGATGGAGAGAAAAAAAACGTATTGTTGGTTATTTTAAAAATCGAATTTTTACTATTTACAGAAATTCTCATATTCAAAGTGTCGTTACAAAGTTTAAAACTAATTTTCGTCTCGGTAACAACATTAAATTGATATTGTTTTTTTCTCACTCGCCGCTAGTTTGAAAATGTTTCGCAAACAAAATTTTTTAATTAATCGTTGAATTAAATTTTCAAGGGATTACAGGGACTTTGACGTTGACGCTACAGTGTTGGTATTGACCGACGATTTCGCGGCTCTCAAAGTTATTTTAGTAATTATTTAAACTCGGTACGACTACTGTCATCGGCAGCACTTCAACTTGGCGCGCAAGCGGTTTTTCAAGAAAAGCCTTAAACTTTTAAAAGCAGTTTCGCCTACATTTGTCTTCCATAAGTATACAAGCCAAGTAGGCGGTAGGTTGATTCAATTTTTCGTTTTCAATTACCACGAAGATCCGCAGATCCGTTAGCCAGATATTCGTCACAGTCAGCAAGTAAAGCAAAGTACCGCGAAACTTGGCCGTTGAAAAAACTTAAAACTTTTAAGTAGTTCCCCTCCTCTCCCCTGCCCTGCTCTCGGGGGTTATCAAAGACAATCACAAAAATATTCCCGTCAAATGGGCCTCTCTTTTTCTCCCTGCGCGAATAAGCTACGCGATTGCACTTGAATTTTTAAAAAGCTTCGCTCGCCTCCTACATTTCAAATTCGAAAAGTTGCGGTGGAGGGGCTTCGGCGTGGGAGGGCAAAACTTTTTCTCCGTTCCGCACCGAAAAATTTGACGAGGAATGGCCACTTAGCGAGCCCTGCCATTGCTCCGCGATGAGGGATAATAACAAGGTGGATGAAGACCAGAGAGCAGAGGGAGAAGGGTAGAGGTTGTTAGAGGGAGAGAGAGGGGAAAAAGGACGAATTGTAGCAGCAGGGAAAAGACGGGCTCGGACGGCTTAAGCGCCCCCAAGCAAAGTGGAATCGATATCAAATTTAACTTTGAACTATACGGTGTCAGGAGGGTACGACGACACGCTTAGGAGAGGAGGAGAAAGAGAGGGCCCGGCTGTGAGGTCGGCCGCGCGTCGTCTGAAAAATGAGCAATAATGAAAACGCGACATCCCTTGGGTGAGCGCGCAGTCCGGGAGAATATTACTCTCCCTCTGTTCTGACAGGTTAAGCGAATAAATAACTAGTTATTATGAGCTGGCCCACATTTCCCTTCGCATCTCCATGAATTTTCTATTTTTTTCTTTATTTATTTATTGTCTCCTTATTTTTTTTTCGTTTCATCCCGAGAAGATTTGACTGATGATTGAGAGGGGAGCTTGCGGGCTTTTACAAAGGCCGACTCGCGGTAATTGTTAAAGTGTTATCAAGCGGAATAATCACGTCCTTAAGCCGCGGTAATGAATGGTTTCTTTTTTAAACTGACAGGGGCACACGTGTGGCGCGTTCGAGCATGAACGTGTTCTCGGTCGGAACGTATAATCAAAGCGTTCATAATTTAAACTAATTTTTTTACTTTTTTTCAAATTACCGACCTACAATAGTCGTTGAATAACAAAAGAAAAAAAAAGAAATTGTAAACATTCGAAGTGAAGAAATTGAGCTTGGTAAAAATCGGTTTGTCAGGCCGTTGATTCCCGTGACTTTGACATTGGGTCCGCGTTAAATTTAATTTTACGGCGCCTCGGACTATCAGCTTCAACTCTACGGAGTTGCAACGGATTCCAAGAGCGGGAGGAAGCGAGGGGTCCCGAGTATACACGCCGGGGGAGTAGCTTAAAGCTCGTAGCTATAGCTCTCTCTCTCTCTCTCTCTCTCTCTCTCTCTCTCTCTCTCTCGCTCTCTCCTTGTCTCGTCCGCCTGAGCCCCGGCGCCGTACCAACGACCATATTACGAGTCCCTCGCGTTCATTCTGTCTCGATTACGCTACTTTCAAATGGAGTGCGCAATTTACTTTGGCCCGTCTGGGTGTGTAGGCGAAGGTACCTTTCGTGAGACCTCGCCCCCAGCCTCCTGCTTTAAGCTTGCCCAGCCGACTTGCAATTGGGACGTTTTCTCGAGTAAAAGAGTCGTCGTCGGTATCAATTAAATGGCGAATACTGCTTGGACGGTCTACTAGGACGTTAAGTCCCTCCGATACGGCCGATGCAGCTGTTTCAATTAGACTTTTATTTTTCGACTATTTATCGATTAGTTACTTTTTTTTCTTTTACCCTGATAAAGTTACAAAGCCGGATTTTTCGTTGAATAGACACCTGTTGATTTTGTTTAGCGAGTTGCTCAAATGCATACGAATAGTTTTAATGTCATTCTGGAGTTATAATCCTCCATCTCCATTTACCTCGACGTGATTTTTATGTTTCATAAGCACTTTTTAATCTAACAATTGCATTGAAAGAAAACTCAATTTTCTCGTTGCAGGTCACAGGGGAGGAGGATGTGAGGAAAGAAGCCGAGACAGAATCACAGTTGTGAAAGAGCCGTGGCAGTAATCGTGAATACACAATTATAAGAGCTCGAGGCCTGCAGCAAATCGTCAGCAGGGCCGTGGTGTCGAAGCCGTGGCGCGCCTTGCGCGGAGGCAACCTCCGCCAGGGCACATAAGCAAGTGAGGGCCGCGCGCGCTGCCTCGGTCGGCTAACAATGGCCGATGAGGCGGCGCCCGCGCCCCCTTTGCAGAGCCGCCGGCCAAGCGACAGGGCAGCAGCAGCAGCAGCAGCAGCAGCAGCCGAGGGCCCGGGCTGGCCCTCGCCAAATCTCCAACGACAACGCCGAGAGCAGTAGCAGCAGTTCACTCACATTGCCCCTGTTATCTGAGGCGTCGAAAGCGCTAGGGGGGCTCTCGAGTCGCTGCTCTAGAGGAACAGAGAAAGACGTGCAGCGATCCCGTGCGCCCTGAAACGTCCTGGACAGGAGATGCATCACGGACTGGCTGGTTACGGGGTCGGGGGGCCGCAGGAGCGGGTGCACCAGCAGCAGCAGCCCCAGTCTCAGCTGCAACAGCCACAGCAGGTCACCCGTTCCGGCGTTGGACTGCTCGAGAAGTGCCCCTACGAGGCTTACGCCGCTCAGATACCGGACTGCTGCGCTGCCGCGGCGGCGGCTGCTGCTGCGGCGGCCGCGGCCGCCGGGCAGGAGCCCTATCCCAGGCCGCCCAGCGGCTACGACACCAGGTGCAGCTACGACGAGTGCAACCGGAGAACGCCCTATCAGGATGACTCCTACTCTCAGGTACGTCTCATTTTATCCTGTAGTTAACGGCAATTTCTGTTTGAGCATTTTTCAACTCGAGTGTTGTGACTGATAGTCGGTTATTGATTGCAGAATTACCTACGCATTGTTTTCGAACGATTCGCCAATGCTCAAACAGAATTTGCGTTTAATGTGACTTTAAATTCTCTTTCCAATTTATGTCTTCTCAATGTATTATTCCCGAACAATGTTATTATTCTAAAATCCGATTTCCATTAAAATCAATCACAGTTAAACTGTAGATTATCGTTACTCCTACTAAATAAATATCTTATAAAAAAATATAAATATAAAATTAAATAAAAAACATACAAAGGAAAAAAAATAAAAATATTACTTTCAAACGTATTATCTCAACTGACAAAATCAAGCGATTCCGTTTTACAATGAAAATAACTCAGCTTCGATATTAAAAAGGATTGATAATAATGAAACAAAACGAATTTATCAATTCGATATACTTCAGTTGTTATGTTTGATCAGTTTTACAGGATATTAAAGGGTACAATTATCGTTTCGATAAGCTGTACAAAGTGGCCGTGAGCAACAGATACAGCGTTGAAGTTTTAATGGCGTACTCGGTTAATTAAAAGACAGATTAGCTATTTGAGGCCCTTGAAAAATACATCCGATGCGTGAGCCTTTAATGAAAGTAAATAATGCTAAATAGTTAACTTCTTTTACAGTTTCATGGAAGTATTACGCTCGTTTAAGCGATAATTGAATACGTATATAAATGTTATCCTTTTACCTTAGGTCTTTATCGTTTTTATTTTCTAATGTAAAAAGCACTGCATTTTTACGTGAAAGCACTACACATACTTGATATTCATTTGACAAGGATTAATACGTTGCAAACGTAAGAGATTATTTTTTTCCTACGATGTTAGGACAGCAAAAACTCATGAAAATATATTTCAGCCCTAGAACTTTGAAGGGAATACGGTCAAAAGTGCGTTTCACTGGGACTTTTAAAAATGTTTTTTTTAATGCTTGTTACATTAATTTCATACATGGTAAAAGGTGGGATATAAGCATGGAAGCACCAAGAAGATTAAAACGATAAAACTTTAGAAACGGTTTTAACGCGATGTTTTTGGAGCTGGCGTGAATTTCTTTGCAAAATTCAAAATTTACATTTCCCGAGTATCAAAGTGAAAGTCAAAAGGAAAGAAGGAAAAAACTGAAGACAAAAAACACGTTCACCCGCAAAAAAAATATTTCAATTATCCTCATCGTCAATAATCGCAAAATTTACGAAACTCGCGCATTCGAGTAACCTCAGGATTAACATCTCGCAAAGCCGCGCAATTTCTCCGAAAACACAAAGAGAGAGAGAGAGAGAGAGAGAGAGGGAGAGGAAAAATCTCTTCGGGTTCGTAAGCCGATATTTCACCGAGCATCCGAGCTATTCGATTCCACGGCCAGCGGACATTCGTCACGGAGAGGTAGGGGGGCCTAGGGTGCGTGTACGGAAGCTCGGTCGCCGTCTACGGTAATTGATTCGCGGCCACTTTTGTTTCGCGGCCCTCGCACATAAATCCCCACGGAAAGCCCCGACTGGCCGAGCCCGGGCTTTTATTATCTCGGCCGGCGTGCATGCGCACCACGAGCTCGCTTTTGAAGAATGGCCCAGTCTCCGCTTTCTTCCGGGACCAGCCGTAAAAAAGCCGGATGATAAGGGTTGCCCTATCCGGTCCGCCTCCCCCTTACCCCCAACCCCCACCCTCGGCTGTAGGGGCTGTATGGAGCCTCAGCTGGCTGGACGCGAGATGTTAGGTTTTACTTTTTGCTGCGATCGTTCGGCAAATCGCTTTTGGTTTGTTCGTCATATTGAGCCTAATATCGATTGGCTCGTTCCTGTTATTGCTATGTTTTTTTTTATTCTTTCGCGCGGCAAGAGGGAAATATTTTTATGGAGTACGTTTAATAAAGAGTACGGCATTTTTATTTATAACTTGTGTTCAGCTTGCGTTATTATTATTAACGCGAGATTTAAATGTTCCTTGTAGTTGGTTTGTTCAACATTTTTATATCACGGGGAAAGGTAGAAAAAAATTGTTTTTTAAATCGCGTTCCGAGTTTTTCTTCCTAAAAATTTTAATCCGAATATTTTATTCTTCAGGTCACTAAATTCGACAACAATAAAATCGTAGAACTCCCCGCCTTTCTCTCCAAAATAGATTTATTATTTTGTTTCTTTTTTTTCCTGTCCAACGAAACACAGAATTTTTATAAAACTTTTTTATTATTTAAGGATCAGAAGAATAATTCAAATACTTGGTAGCGAGATAGAGGTATTCGTTTTTCAAGCCAAAATTAATCCCGGCCTTTTATCTCCCGCAGGCTCGATGCCATTTTCTTGCCCTTTTTTTCATTTTAATAGAGAAAAAAAGGCATACACACGCGCACGCGCTCCCTCCCTCCCCATCCCCAGCTTCAATTTACTTAAAAGAGCGAAAATAATGCAGTGCGCTTGTGCGGTAATAGACCGAAATCTCCTTGCGGCGCGAAGCTTGCCTTTCAGCGTTTTAAAGGGTCTTCAGCTGGAGGCCCCCGCACAAATCCAGCCGGGCAAGCTCGACCGAGCGCGCGCGCACGTGAGAGAGAGAGAGAGAGAGAGAGAGAGAGAGGGACGCGCCTATAGGCCGGGGGATTAAGGTCACAAGGTCGCCGGTAAAGTGTTATGGAAACGCGCGCAAGCCCGGGAGGCAAGGGAGATGGAGCGACGTTAAGCCTTGTCACCCGCTCTCTCGTGGCCCGAGCTTTTTCATTTTGCATTGATCTTCTCTCTCGCCGTTACTTTCTCTGTGTCTATCTTCCTACCCTTTTTAAGACATTTGATAATTAGCGCTTTCCTCGTTTTGTATGTTCAGTTTGACGTTGTTGGGATTATCGAGAGTGTCGGTGATAAAATTAATGGTTTGTTTGGCTTTTATAGGATGTTTCTAATGAAATAAGAGCTTGCGAGCTTTTCTTTTTTAAAACAAGTTAAATGGAAAGGCTTATTGGGTGAGTTTCATTTTCATGAATTTTAAAATTAAATATACGGCGATATTGGCGGGTAAACTTGCAAGCCAATCGAGATTTTTTTGCTTCCGGTGCTGCATTTACTACTTCAACGGTATTAAAGCTCTGTCAAATGTAAATTGAATTTAAATTAATGCCAGGCTATTTTGTAATGGTAATGTATAGCCTATTTTTATGATTACACTTATCAATATATCATTAGGAAGTGTATAAGTTCGAATTTTAGAAGAAATTTGAATTATAACTTTTACTTCGTATTTTATTAAATCAAATGCGCTAAGAATTTCCAACTTCTCTCAAAGAACAATTCGAATTTCGTCTGCCACCAACTCGAAAATGCAATTTATATCAATTTTTATAATGATTATTCCACAAATTAAATTTACTTCTGGCCAAACATTGACACTAACTACTGATTATTCAAATATTCGGTTTAAACATCCAATTTTCTCCCATTTTTCTCATACTGTTTGTTTCTAACAGTAATAAAATCTCAAAACAATATAACTCTTATTAGAAAATCACACAGAAATATTTCTGAAACTTGTTAATCCCACTTGGACGCAACTCCAACTCCGGCGAACGCAAAACTTTTAACCGTCTCCTGGCGCAGCAACAGAAGTAAGAACTTGACCGACGCTAATTAAGTGCAAAAAGGGAAAACCATAATTGCCTGAAAATAGCTTATCTCCGAAAAATCTCTTGTGAATAAAAAAAGGTCTCGGTCTCTATAGTTGATAACCTACACTTGTAGGTAGCCAGCGACAAGCATTCGATCGACCCTTCATCCTCTATTTATTTATCCCTGCACCAGCGGTGAATCTTTCATTTCTCCCGGCAAAATGAATAGCCTGAATGTCCCGGAGCGCCCGCCTATGCACGCACACAGCCAGAATCATCGAAGCTAGCCTCAACTCTCGAGCATCGTCATTATGCAAAGCCTTACGTCTCGCCGGGCCCTTTTCCCCGCAATAATAATGCCCTTTGTCGGACAAGACGGGAGAAGGGGTCTCAGGTAAAAGGCCAGCGAGTCGCAAACAGCAGTGGCAGAGCACTTTGCGAAAGAGAGAGAGACAGAGAGAGGGGGGGGGGAGGAGAGCGAGAGATAGAGTCAGCGGGGGCCGGATTATTTATTAACGTTGACGCAGTTGGCGCTGGTCCAGCGGAGCCGCAGTAGCCGAGAGGTCGCACGCGCGGCCCGCGTTTCGCAATCAACGCTCGCGCATGCGGCCTCTTCCTCTCTCTCTCTCTCTCTCTCTCTCTCTCTCG
Organism: Anagyrus pseudococci; assembly: GCA_030522585.1. Classification (NCBI taxonomy): domain Eukaryota; kingdom Metazoa; phylum Arthropoda; class Insecta; order Hymenoptera; family Encyrtidae; genus Anagyrus; species Anagyrus pseudococci. Next base: position 36,227 of record JAPYYQ010001478.1, read on the forward strand.
AGAGAGAGAGAGAGAGAGAGAGAGGAGAGCGAGTGTACGATCGACGTTTCGCGCGACTCTGCGTTTTCGGCCAGAGCCACTCAGGCCCCCAGGCTCTCGAGCGAAGAAGAGAGAGAGAGAGAGAGAGAGAGAGAGAGAGAGAGAGAGAGAGATGGAGAGATGGAGAGACGGGGTTGCTAATTGTTTCGCTCGTAATTCCTGGTTATTGTTAATGTGCCTCGGTGAATTACGAGGATGGCGCTGCAGTGGAGAGCCGTAGTAGCCTCGGTGCTACCGCACAGAAGCCACCGCGGGAGAAACGTGTATACGTGCCGCTCGGCCTCTCTCTCCTCTCCTTTTCGGCCGGCCATCTCTCTTTCTCGCTTTCGGCCTCCCTTGGCTCCCCGGCTTTTGATATTCACGGGGAAAAATTAGGCTGAGCCGCGAGAGAGACGTGAAATACAGCGGCCGTGGATGAATTTATTATGGGGCTTGGGGATGAGGCTGGCTAGTATTTCCTCCCTCTTTCTCTTTCTCTTCCTGAAATTAATGCGCTCTTTCGAATTAATAGCGCGCGTTGATGCGCCTGAAATTGTACCCTCAGACGGAAAGTTATTAACAACGACCGCTGCTAAAGGAGTACAGTTTGGCCCCGCGTGTATATATCGCTATTAATTTCCTTGTGTTTCGTTTGGCTTCTCGGCAAGCCGCGGATTGCGAATAAACTAATTTCCGCAGCTTCTTATGAGGTATTACGAGCAATTAGAGCGATTCTCCTCGCTTGTCCCCCCCCTCCTCCGTAAATTCGTTATCTTTTTAATAAAGCAAAATTTATGCGCAACTATTTTTTCCCCGGGCCCCGGCAAATTTTCACTGGTAAAACAACTTTCGTTTTGAATTTTTCCAAAAATTTCAACAACCTAATTTCGACTTAACAAGATGATATTGAGTTTGGCGCCCAGCGTCGGATTTAATAACGTCGAATGAAATTTAATTACGTCGTCGTCGGATAAACAATTTTTATCGTCATTAAATTAAAAACTTGTCTGTAAGCTTTTGTTACCGGCCTTCGTTCTATCGTAAATGTAATACTGTTGTATTTTCTTAGGCCGCTGGTAAAGAGATTGTCTAACGCAATTAAAAGAAAACAATCTCGCGACTTGACAATTGCAAATACATCAATTATAAAACCGTTATAATGCAATTTCTTCAACAAAACAGTCGATTAATTCTTCCGCTTCCAGTTTGCACAAAAGAGCTCCCTACATCAATGCGACGCGTAACCCAAAAATGTCAAAAACACGCTATTCTTCCGTCCATTATGTGAAAACTGCTGGAAAGAAGAAGGAAGGAAAGAAAGACAGAAATGCAGAGAAAAAGGCCGCATAGAGGAAAAGGAAGACTCGGAAGAGAGAAACGAGGATGGAATATATATATATATATATATATACATATTGTTCTCTCTTTCTCTCTCTTTTTCTCTAGAAGAAAAAAAGCCTCGGATTCCTTGGCGCGATATCGCGAAAACTCGTAAACCAATCGCAAGAGCATTTGCAAAAAACCGATCGATTTCCGCCTTCATTTCCACGCCCCCACCACCCCCCTTACTCCTTCATTCAGTAAGTAATAGCCAGCATACGTTTTCCATTCGCATGCTCTCTTTCTCGTTTGCCAGGAGAGTATTCATAACGGCACGCGTGCGCGTACGAAAGACCAGCCGTAAATAAAGCCCAGAGCTTTTGCAAAAAAAAAAGAAACTCCTACCCTTTCATATTTTGTTCTCTTCATCAACGTTAGTCCATTGATTCGTCGACATACTTTTCATCGGATGTAGCCCCTCCCCGCGCCCTTAGCGTGACCTCATTTTCCCAAATTAACCAACAAATCGCATTAATCTTCCTCGCTCTCATTAACGCTGCCTCGATAAAAAGAAATAGAAAAGGTAAAATAGAAGAAAAAAAGGAAAAGGGAAAATTATTGAAAGCCAGGCGCGCGCGTTTTCCACACCGTTGCCAAATGCAAAAGTGAAAAACTTCCCGCGGGGCTTCCCCGCGTGCACAACTGCATGAGCTAGCTTGTAAACAAGCCCATTGTGAAAAAGAGGGGGAAGGGGACGACGGTTGGGGAGAGATAGACGGAGGATAGCTTAACGCACTCCTTCTCTCTCTAAAACCCGGATGGTCGCAATATGTAGTCCGACTACGGCAGCCGGTCGACAATGCTGGGCCCCCCTACTCCCCCGCCTCTTTCATACCACTAGCCTGGTTCTTCTACACTGCATCTCTCGCGCAAAGTGCACGCGAAGCTCAAAAGAAATGCGGAATGCGCGAGCGTGGACGGGAGAGCTGCATAAAGCCCTGCACGCTAGTCTCCCTCTTTCTCTCTCGCGGGTTCGTTCGCTCGCTGTGCATTATTATCGCGGAGTTGCCGAAGAGTCCGCCGAAGGAGGAAATGTCGGCTGCAAAAAGTTGCGGGAAGAGGAAGCGATGTATCAGGATGGGAGCTGGGCAGCCGGGATTTACGCTGAGTTATTGTGTTTGAGGAGCGCGAATTATTACGAATTGCCGTTTTTCCATCCCTCCTGAATGCGAGATTGGCGCCCCCTCGACCCTCGCCCCATCCCTTTCCCGTTTTCCTTCGCCGTCTCTCGTTTTCTTCTTTTCTCGAGCTTTTTTTTCTTCGCGCCAACATAACGCGTTTTATTCTTATGGATTTTTTCGCGACGCTCGAGGGACGTGTGCGTGCGAAAAGAGCTGGCTTGTTCTTTTGCTCGAATAATAACGCTGCGGTATAATGATGGGGGGCAATGTGCGAGAGAAAAAGTTGGATTCGTATATTTGCATTTATTTTAAATAGTCCCCGATATACTTTTATTTTGATTCTTCGTTCTTTTAGTAGCGCAGTATGAATAGTCAATTAGTAACCGGTCATTCATCGCGTGTCTCCTTTTTCCCGCGTAATAACGTTAAATTCGTCATTCTTTTCTGTTATTCATTCGATAGTTTAGTAAAATAATCGACAATTTATGACTTATCTCCGAGCGATTTAGCTTAGTATAGGACAAAACGGCAAACAGTCAAAGCGCAAGTGGAGAAAGCTGCGAACTCGTTCTCTCGAGGTAATCTCGATATTTTAAGACCTCTCCCCAGCTACTTTGGCATTATCGTTTCAGCCTTTCTCCATTTCGGATCTGGAAAATTACCATTTTAAATTCAACAGGTACTGCATTCGTTAAAATTTCACGTTCAAATCTAGCCGTGCTCAAGGCCCGCGAATGGAAACAGTAGTTGAATCTTGTATGTTTGCAGTAGTCGGAATTTCATTATGCTCCCCTCCTTTCAAATCGATAATAACCATGATTATTTATCGCTCCTCTATTCCCTGACCTAGAATTAAACGATTAATACTCGTGCAAATCGCTAACATAACTTTGTCGAATAATAATAATAATAATAATAATAATAATAATAATAATCCAAACAGTCCCTCGACTCGGAATAATAGATGAGTAGAGAAATAATTTCTCCCCTTCTCGCAAGATATTGCGTACAATTCATAAAAGTACAGGATCGTTTACAACAAGAAAAAACAAGCTGTTACGCCCGAAAAAAGAGCTTGCTATTGCACCTAATAGCCCCATAAGCTAAAAACCTTCGGTAAAATGGAGATGCAGAGTAAGAGAGTAAAAAATTAAGCAGAACAAAGGTACAGCGAGAATATAAGCAGAGGAGGAGCCGAGGGTTCGTAGACACGTGTGTGTAGGATACGAGGAGGGAAAACGGGACTCGGTCTATTACGACAATAATCGAATGCGATTTTTTCCAAGGCCGGCCTCGTCGATACGTCGCGTTACGAGCCCATATTTCTCCCGGTATTACCAGGGCCGTTCGGGCGCACATTTGCCCGAGCGCGTATACGACGATGGCTCGTATCGAGTGGGGAAGCCCATAAAAGCTCCAGACCAGTAGGACGAGAAGGAGAGAAGCAAAAAAAGCACGGGAGAAAGAGAGTTAGAGTTAAAGGGTAGGGGGAAGCCGGTCACTAACGCCTCGGAGGCGCGATCGCCCCAGCCTCATGGCTGTGCAACAAAAACCCCACGCAAGAGACGGCCCCTCGCACGGCTGGGCTGGAATTTTTCAGCCGGCCCACGCAGAGCGTCAAAGCCCACCCGCATCAGCCCTTTCTCTCTCTCCCCCATCTCTCTTCCCTACCCTTTCGTTTCTCTCCGCAAGCTCGGTGGCCTGGGCTGCCTGGATCTAGGTCAGCGGAGCGACGGCGGCGACGGCAGCGGCGGCGTAGAATGCAGCCCGATTAGAATTCGAGGGGATATATGGGTCGAACGGAAATGACCGGTGCGCCCGGGAGCTGCTGCTGCCACTGCTGATGCCCTGTCCTCTTCCTCACTCTCTCTCTCTCTCTCTCTATATATATCTCTATCTCACTGCAAGACCTCCCTCAGGCCTTTCTGCCAGAGACACGCGTCTCTCTCTCTCTCTCTCTCTCTCTCTCTCTCTCTCTCTCTCTCTCTCTGACGTGGTAGACTGAGTGGACGGTTCGCGAGTTGGATTAAACTTAATTGATTGGTGCCTCCGTGACCAGGTACGTTCTACGCGCTCAAGTTGTTTCCCGGCTAGTTTCGCTCTACTCTGGGCAAGCGAGTTTTTAACTTGAGATATGCCAGGGAAAACGTTATCGAGAGATCTTTTCTATTAATATCGCTAATCGTTGTCTATTTTTAATCAACCTCAAATGAGAAATAAAATAAAATTTGAAGATTACGTTGAGGTAGTTTCGAAGAAAATAAGTAGACACAAAAGTCTTTCGAGTATTTTTACAGTGCTCGACGCTACATGTAAGTCAATAAGTTTATTATTCCCCAAGAGAGAGACAAGTCTTCATTGACAAAGTCTAATTATCATAATAAGCACGTCGAATAAACTTGGCCGAACGTAAGCTCGTTCCCGGATCTAACCGCCGCGAGCTCTTCTCCTTTGAGGTGGGGCACGTCGTCAGAGCTCGCGAGGGAGAGAGAGAGAGAGAGGGTGGGCGTATAAAATGAGAGATCTCGCCGAGATGACGGGGGCGGCATGCGAAATTAGCATAGCGCAAAATCGGCAAAGGAAACAATCTCTCGGTCTCGGGCGTATCAAGGAGCAATTTAATACATAACGAGAGGCGCCGGCTTTTTCCAAGGAGTCGCGAGTTTTATCGATAAGAGTTCTCGAGATGAATGCTTTGATGAAAAAGTGCGAGACTGCGTCTGGAGATGTGTACACGGCTAAGGAGAAGAATTGAGTGGGAAAATTGGAGGAGAAGTTCTTTTTTTTTCTTATTTTCTGTTCAAAAGTCTAAAAAAGTCTAAGAGATAATACGTTTACCAAATAAGCAACAATTGATAAATACTTTTCAATTCATAAAAACAAAGTAAAATTCAATTTCGTTGGTTCCTCTCCCTTTCTCGGCATCGACCAAAGACATCCTCGTCCCTTCCCAATCTCCGATGAATCCGCCGTCTCCGACTGGCCAGAGCGAATCTTGTCCCCGATAACCTGCAAAACCTCAGAAGCTAAGGCTCGAAGGATAATGAGAAAACGCTGTTACGTGCACTGCTTAGGAGGGCATGCCGCCAGGCGCTTACCACGGCCGGCCCCAATCTCGCCTCGGCTACGACGAGCAACCACAGCAGCAGCAGCAGCAGCAGCAACAGCAGCAACAGCAACAGCAGCCGAGGCCTCAGTCGCGGGTCGGCTACGCTTCGGATTCCAGGTGCCCAAGTCGGATGGGTGGGATAGTCGGGGGCTACGAGGACACGGGCGGCGGCGGCGGCGGCGGCTACCTCGCCCAGTCGGATCCTCGGCTCTACTGTCCGGACGGCTACTGCATGGGCGACACGATGATGGCTCGCGGCCTCTGCGGCGAGGAGCTCGAGCTCGACATGCGCCGACACATACAGGCTTGCGCGTGCACCTGCAGCCACATGGGCTTCGGCAACTACATGGACTATCAGGTGAGTTTCGCAGCCTCTACTATTACGTCATACCGAGTGTGCGGTATGATTGACTCCCTCTCTCTTGGCCTTTGTCCGGAGAGCTGGATTGCTGGTTCGATAGACGCGCGATACGCATGCTTGCGTCTTATCGAGGGCTATCGCTCCAAGATTAACGTTTGTGCCGCTCTCCTCTGTAACTGAGGCTTGATCAAAGTCCTTATCATCGCTGCTCACGTTATTCCAACAATGAAAAGTTTCGGATCCAGGAACAATCAGTTCCAAGCCAAGGAGAGCTGGACACAAAGCCGACATTCACCTAACTCCCGAGCACGCGTCCCTCGTATAATCCAACTAGCTGCACAAAGACGCCGGCCCTTCGCTAAGAAACGCCAGTCCTGCAAAATAAGAGCAAGAAGAAGAGTAAGAAGCTGAGAGGTCGAGGGTAATTATTCTAAAAAATTGATTCGGCAAAGCCTGGGAGAAGCCTTAAAGCCGAGGGCGTGTCGGTAGTCCCCGTGTAATTTCCCTTAATTTCGGCCATTTAAGTTATGCACAAAGGGGCCGCGCCGCCGCCGCCGCCGCCGCCGCCACCGCCGCCCTTACAGCCAGCCTTGGCCCTTCTTCTCTCTCCTGTTCGTCGCCCGCGTTTCATCTTCCGCACATGCATTCGAGGCTTTGAAGACGTCTAGGCGAGGGGCGGCCGTCTATGAAAACTCGGGGCTCTCGCGTGGCTACGACGAAAATATGCTCGCGCGAGAGCCTGGCAGGCCTTGCTGAAAAGTCGAGATGAAAAGATAAAGAGCAAGATGTGGAAATCTCGGCTCAAACGTCCCTCGGCTCACCTCTCGCCTCGCCGCGAGGCGTACGCTCTGCGGTTCTTTAAGAGCTTCGTTCCTTTTCCCCTTTGCTTCTCTACTCTCTTGCCTCGTCTTTTTTTTCCTCTTCTTCTTTTCCCGTCGCAGCGAAAATGTGTACGTTCGTTATTAAGTTTTTAACTAAATTCTCGTTAGCCGAGACGACGATCTCGCGTTTATAATCGTTTTTATTTTAGTTTTCTTCTTCTTTTTATATTCCAGCTGGGGCGTAGCACAGTGGTAAAGTGCTTGCCTCTGAACTACGTCGGCTCGAGGGGTCGTGGGTTCGATCCCCGGTGACGGAAAAATTTTTCGGATTTTTTCA
>JAPYYQ010001479.1:0-48144 GCA_030522585.1 Anagyrus pseudococci
TATATATATATATATATATATATATATATAATTACACGGCTGGTACATACTTTGAAATGATAAGCAATCGTGCCTAGAATTCTAATTCTTATATTTCCGACTCATATGCTGAGTCATGATAATAATATTGGCGTGAGATGAAATTACAAAATCTTGAGCTTTTGAGACAGCCAATTCGAATGTTTATGTTGTGCATCGTTTCTTAGGTCTACTTATTTTTACGTAATTTAACATTTTTGCCCGGGAAGTTAATATTTTACATAATTTCACACAATCTATTTCATTATACGTAGAAGAAAATAATTGCAAATAATATTCAGTTAAATAAAGTGCGGATGAACAATATTTGTCTAACGATTATTGAACAAACAATTGGCTGTAGTGTTAAAAATACTGTACTGATTTTTTTAGATTCAATTAAATAAATTTTTTTCAACGATTTTACTGTATTATCCAATTCTGTAACATTGTATATTTTATTCTTTAATAGCTTACGATTAAACTTTGAACATGACTTTTCTTAAGTATCTTAATTAAGCAGCACCGATATTTCTAATCACTTTTGTTAAGAAAACTTCATTTTCACGATTTCATTCTTTAAAAAATGATCGTAAACTTTGAGTAATGAACGTGTTGATGAAAAAAGAAAAGAATGACTATTTACTGCGCTATAATATAATAAACAACGCAGTTTAAAATTGAATTTATAATTTTACTTTATTTTCGATTACATTCGATTGATCAAAAATTCTCTTTATTATCGGCACTTTTGTATATTTGAGCACATTCGAATCGGCGCCGTTTCATTTCATGCCTCGCAAATAAAGAATGCACTGAAATAATAACAACGCATTCGAGTGAGCGATTGCACTTGTAAAACGTTAGTCATTCATGCATAACTTTAATCACCATGTATGAATATTACATAATGAGGAACGTATTTCTTTCACTTAATAGAAAGACGTAAATGTACAAAGTATAAACCTAATTATGCAATATTTGATTCTCGCGAGTACTTAGCAAAATTCGATTTCATTTTTTATTTTTTTTTCAAACTCGCTAAGTAACATCACAGATATGGACACCTATAATTTAAAAAAAACCGTTTTCTTTTCTCTCAAATTTATGACAATAACAAAACGCACTTGTTGCAATTACAATTAACAATTAAAAAAATAATCTTTTTATCATTAATCATTAATTTTTATTGATACAATCAAAATTTTAATTTTATACACAATTTATTATATTTATGATTATAATTATGCGTTTAAATACTTGTTAATTTACAATTACAAAATTATTCTTTTTTTTAACTAATCAAACTTAACAAGAAATAAATAATTACTTATGATTTATTGCATATAATGAAGCAATCAAAAATACAGCCTAAACAAACTCCAATCACAATTTGAAAGAACCAAAGGTGTCCTTGCATCTGCTAATCTTGCTTTCTTAATTCGGAGAGACTCGTTGGAGCATCTTTGGTAGCTTGATTATCATATGGTCATCAACGAGAACTTAAGCTACTGTGTATTAAGATAATGCAAGAAATGTAGAAGAGGCAAGCCGTCAATCGAACATGCTCTCTTATGTTAATACTCCATTTTCCTTGTTCTCTCTTGCACTTACACTCGTTTCTCCCTTTTTTTCCCAGTGCATTTCATAAATACGCTCTTATACTTTCTTTTTGTATTTTTTTTTCTTTTATACACATTTAATTCCTTGTAAGGCGATTAAAAAAAAGAGAGAGAAAAAGAAAATTATTAATATACACAACTACAGGTTGAAAAGTTACACGTCGTGGGCCGTTTCGCACGGATTATCTATTCTCGTAGCGAGTCGATTGATCGTATGATTAAAAATCATCGTGGGGTACGAAAGTATCTATATATATATCTATATATATATATGTAGTAGTGAAGAGCTCACACATGGTTACTGCCAGTTTGAAACTGCGTCAGGGCGTCGTCCCATCCGGGGCGAGTGTGCATACGGAGCAACGCGCTGATACTGGATATTTAAAGCAGAGAAGAGCTGCGACGTTATGTGCCGTGAAAGATACTTTCCGAAGACTCTTGCTCACTGAAAAAAAAATAAAATTCATTTTAGATTTCTACGAAAGTAAAACAGTCACAAAAATGAAATACAGAAGAATTAAATCGATGGACGTCAAACTTTTTATTACTGCTGACGACTAATCAGTTCAAGAGCGTCAACAACATACAACTTTAAATAAACAGATTAAAATTATTTTTTAGATAATAATGAAAAAGAAGAAATTCATTGTTTGTTTGCAATATCAATTTTTAATTTGTAATAGTTGTTAAGTATTTTTATGAGAGTTTCAAAAGTGTATCAATTTATAATAAACATCTAAATTTTTTGAAAGGGAAAACAAAGTGTATAAGATAAAAAATTTCAATATAAAATACTTTATTATTTTCACTTTTTATGTATATATATATATCTTGAAAAGGATAATTTCCGAGTTAGCAATACTTTATAATATTAATTATTTCGCTAAACAACAAAAAATATTTCGTTTTAAAAGACTGTTCTGTTGCCTTATTTACATTTACGTGTTCTATCAATACAAAGTAAAAGTAAAGAAAAAGGAAATATCTATGACACATTATTTTTAATGTTTGAAATAAATTATTCAAATTATAGACAAGAATTATATAAAATTAGAACATTCATTACAATGTGTATTTTAAAAAGTCGTTATGATAATTACTAGTTACAGTATTATAAAATAAGAAAACGCTTTTAAATTTACAATTACATTTTCATAAAGTTGAGAATTTTTTGTTAAAATTCTCAGACTTCAAATACACTTTATAGTTTTGTAAAATTAAATCAAAACGCTATTCAACAGAAACTACCTTAGTGATCTACTTTAAACGCGAAAAAAAATTCTGTTCTAGATTAGATTGAATTTTTGAAAAAATTTTTTAGTAATTAACGTTGTTAATTATACATTTACATAGAAAAATGTCAAATGTATAATTAATTTACAAATTACTCATACAAAAAAAAAAAAAAAAAAAAAAAAAGAAATTACAAAAGAAAAAGTAAGAAAGAAAATTTAGCAAGCAATCATATCAATTGTTAGAAACGATCAACAAATGATTTTGCGATGTCTGCTGATTATAATGACTATAATCAATGGTAAGTCGGCTAATTAAATTAGTATCACAAGAGGAGAGCTTTGATAAATGAGCCAGGCCGGGCGGCATACTAAGAGAAACTTTACCGTTGCGCACTTTAAACAAGAACGAGCGAGGAGCAGAGCCGGGAGCGTAGGTGTCGTCCCTCGCGTGTCCGGGCTCCTCTGGGCGCTGGCGGCGGCAATCCGTCCTCCGGTTCTCCCAGCACAATAAAAGGGAATTCTCTCTCGGGTGGGGCATCGTCGTCATCGGCTCTCTCTCCCTGGCGGGTCTAGTGCTATTGCAGTAGCGCCCAAGACCGGCGGCTGGGGTGACAACGCCGCCGCCAACCTGGCACAAGTCGAGCTCTGCTACTGCTGCTGTTGCTGCCGCTGCTCGCCGCGCAACGACGGGACTTGGCGCGCTGTTACATGAGGCGCGACCTCTTGTGCGTGGGCGAGCCCATGTCGACGTCGTGACTCGCTGGCCGCTTGTGATGCCGGGCGAACTCGTTGCTGATGAAGGCCGAGAGCTCGGTTTGCCGGCCGGTGCGCCGGGACATGGGAGAGCCTACGACAATTAATCAATAATGCTTACCTCAAAGTTATACTTTATCTTTCTTTTAAAAAAGCTTATCAAGAGAATCGTGTTACGAATTCACGGAGACTGAGGGAAAAGACTTACCAGAAAGCGCTTCTCGAAATGTGATGAGCTCGGGATCTGGTTCGCTACCAGGTGGCGGCGTGGAAGACACCACCATACTGGCCGCTGGGCCTTGCGACGGTGGAGATCCGCAAATCATCATACGAGGCCTAGGCGAGCTTCTGCAACAATTAAATTAAATTAATAACAAAAGCAAGTCTTAGCCTCGGCAAAGCCGTTTGGCTCTCCACATATTTCAACCATTTGAATTTACCGATGCGTATGTCGCGGTGGCGGCGGTGGCGGTTTCCCAGCTAAATAAGCCAGAAGCTCTTCCCGGCGAATCATGCGACGCTTTTTCCTCGCCCAGTTCATTATTTCTTTGCTGCGCTTCTGCTTGCCGGCCTCGATGCCAAGCTCGCTACAGCGTCGAACGCCATCGGCAGACTCTGAAAGAGAAAAGACAAGCGGCCCGCTGATAATGAGATGAGCCCAAGTTTTGCTCTCGGGGCACAAGAGGCTTCCTCTCTCTCTCTCTCTCTCTCTCTCTCTCTCTCTCTCTCTCTCTCTCTCTCTCTCTCTCTCTCTCTTAATCGAATTTACATAATGCACAAAATTATTAAACCCTTTGTTAATGTGCATGCAAAACATTCCAAAGGCGATTTTACAAATCATCTCGCCCCTAACAATCCGCTGTTGATAATTATAATCCACGAGAAAAATCCAATAAAGCCGGCATAAATTGAATAAATTATTCGGGCGTTTGGTCACTTTTAAAAATAATCACACGGCCCATTTATCGTTGCTTTCCGTGCGCTCACGACAGGAGCGTGTATAGCACGCGGGTTAACGTATTCGCGCGTTAAACGCGGTAAGAGGACGAGAGCGAAGGAGGTAGGAGGAGCGAGGGGGCAAAAAACTGAGCGGAGCAAAAAGGAAAAGCTTTCGATCGCTCCTGCGAGCGCGGGCTCTTCAAAGGCTACAGAGACGAGAAAGAAAAAGAGTACCTGTATACGAGGGACGAGTGTGTGCGTGTGCAAGAGGGAGAGAGAGAGAGAGAGTCCAAAACGAGTAACAAAAAACATGCAGATATTCCGTGAGAGGGAGGGGAGAAGAGCGCTAGCGACGAAGAAGCAGCTCTCCCCCAAACAGCTGACCGGCCGCGAAGGTCAGCTGTTGACGAGAGGAGCGGCTGCGCGCGCACAGCGACAATATAAAGAGCCGACTGCGTTTTACGAGCTTGGGTGCGCGCGTGTATACGAGTATGCGTGCGACAGCGGTTGTGTATGTGGCTGGGTAGAACGACGGGCAGAGGGGGCACGTGGGCGAGAGACAGAAAGGGAAAGGGAAAAAGGGAAAGAAGGGCGATGGAATCTCGAAATCACGGCAGACAGACTCAGCTCGTTGCGAGCCTGCAACTCTCTCTTTTCCCCTTTATCACTCTCCCTCTCCTTCTCTCTTTCTTTTGTTAAGGGATAGCATTATCGTGGAGTCATGTAGATGCAATTGGATGGAAAATTGATTGTTGTTGTTGTTGTTTTCTTAGTAATTTCGGTACCGGTAGGATTATATTTATTAACTGTAGATAGCGTTAGAAGGAAAGCTTGATAAATGAAAAGCAGGCAAAAAGTATAGTTGGCAATGTAATACAAAGGGGCGCGCGCGGGTTACACTTAAAAATAATTAGCATTTTTCAGCGGTCGGGAATGACGCAAATTTGTTAAAATATTAAATTATGCAGGTTGCGACGTAGATAAAATGACATTTTTATAGAGTGAGCAATGAGTTTTTGTGAACGGCCGATTGCATTACCCGAATATGCCCGGTAGAAATGGATTTTAAACGAGCCGAACTATTTCGAGGCTTTCCATAATTGCAGATTAATGTTTGATTGCATTTACAGGTTGTCTTTACAGTTAATTTTCCATGCCTTACTCCGATCGTCGGAAGAATATCTTGTTACGCGTGACTGGACTATATTGATTTTATTGTAATGTCTATTTTTATATATATCGAGATATAAAGAAGGTTATTTACGAATAATCTTTTAATAGACCCTATCAAAATTTGAACGAAATATGGCGAAATAAAATTTTGACATAAAGTGTTCGAGTATTATGTAATACAAAGAAAAAAAAAACATTTTGTTATTTGAACTTTATCTTTCAATCTAACTTTTTAAGATTATGAATGAAGCGCAACCATTAAGAATAAAATTGAGTTAGATAAAACGCTTGTAAAAGAAAAAAAATGCAGCAGAGTGAGTTTTCGAAACAGAAAAACTACGCAGTAAAATATCAGAGGGAACAGAGAAGGGGGAAGGGCACAATAGTCGTTTCTACGCAGCAAGAAAAGGGCAATGAACAAGGCTGGGGTTGCATAGGATAGTATACGTGGGAAGTACTCGAAGAATAGCCAAGCAGGTGATGATCCTCGAAAGGAAGAGAGAGAGCATGAGAGGAGGGGGAAGGAGGCCAAAAATAAGGTTCACTAGTTAAGCTCGAGGGAAAATAATGATATACATACCTTTGTATAGTGAGGTGACCGTGCCGGCTGCCGTTTGGAAAGGCGACCAGAATGATGTGCCCTGCGAGCGATCTGTAAAGTTATGAGAGGAGAGTGTTAGTCGCTCTCTGCTGATCGATAATGTACAATGCGTACACCGCCGGGCTAAGATAAGGGAAAAATATATAGACTCGTAAATACATATACAGTAGCAGCGAGGGAAGGAACATTTTGTAGCGTCTCTCTCGCTTACAAATCGAATCGTATAAATTTCTTTGTTTACTCTACTCTGGCGTTTATTGCATTTTGTATAGATTTTTTTATCGGGTTTTACGTGACTAGTCTATTTTTTTTTTTTTTTTTTTTTTTTTTTTTTTTTTTTTTTTTTTTTTTTTTTTTTTTTTTTTTTAATTTTTTTTTCTTTTTTTTTATTTTTTTTTTTTTTCTATTTTTTGTTTTTTTTTTTTTGGGGTTTTTTTTTTAGTTTATGGAAAAAGTTGACTGAAATTTTCACGTGTCGAAAACGATAAAAAATTTTTAATTAACGAAAATTCCTTGGCAAACGTGGAAAATTATCATTCAACGTAACAATCGAGAAGACTTTAATCCACAAAGTTTCGATAGAGTCCCGTGAACGAGAAAATGGATATCGAGCAAAATGGCATCTCTGGCGCGAGATGAAAGAGAAAAGACACGGTAGACCATGAGGCTCGGAGAGAAAGAAAGGGAAACTTCAGCGCGATCCCATCGTCGGAGACTGGCCTGACGAATAAAGGAATGACACCGTCGGCAGGCGAGCTCGGTGATAGCGAGTCGACGGGCGCATTGTTGAGATACCCTGAATTGACTCGTCACGGGGGAAGGGGAAGTTGAAAACTTTGACGTAATTCAATGGATGGTTTTTAATTGATTAGTTAATATTTCAAAGTTTTCGTTTTGTTTGAGCATTTTGGATATTTTGTTTTTTGGATAAATGTTGGTGACATTCTTCATCTGTTTGTTTACATTATGGTCTTGCGAATAAAAATACAAAGGAGGGATACAAAATTATTCAAATATAAATTTATGGTTTTGAATTGACATTGACATTTAGAATCTTCTTCATGAAAAGTATCAGTTGAGCTTCAACTTGAGAATTGTAATAATATTTAGAAAAATTGAATAATCTAAAATTATCTTGCATGAATATTCAGTAAACATTGAATCTACTAGTATAAGTACAGATTTTTTGTTGACTCTAACAAGTACAAAGTTGAAAAATTATAGAAAAAAGATATGATCAAGATTTTTTAAAAATATCAATCAACAGAAAATGTATTATTATCCAAAATTAAAAAGTAAAATGAAATCAGTTTAAATTTTGTAAACAATAAAGAAAAGTAATGAAATATTAAGAATGATTATCAACATAAACTTATTGGCAAATAAACATACTAAACTTGAAACTCTTATCTTATCAGTTTCGAAAGAAAACAAAGCATAAACTACAGATATTGAAATATACTGACAACACAACCTAACCTAAGCACTATAAAATCTGTCTTGATAATTTAATGACACAGTACTCAATAAAGAGATCTTATTTTTATCATTAGAATATAAGATATGTATGAAATATCTTGAGAATTCAAACAAAATTAACATGATATACTTTAAACCTAAATTATTTATCACTGTATCAATATAATTGATGTTTCTTAAATCACTGTTAAAGTATTTAAATTTTAAATAGAATATCCATTTAAAAATAAACACTAAATAATCAATAAAGAAAAATTTCAGCATTACAGAGATTAAGAGAAATGTTAACCAAATTAAAAAACTTGGCAATTTACATCTGATAGCAATTTGAAACAAGTGATCAATATGCAAAACTTAAATAGAATGGTATCAATAAAAACTCAACGTTATTATTACTTAATAAAGTCACATTACTTGTAACATAACCCAAACTAACGATCATGCCATGACCCAACCCAACATGACTGGCAAAAGAGTCACAAGAAATTCTTTGCATAAACTCTGAAAAGCCTTGGAAAATTCCAAGCCAAACTCACTTGATAACCATGAATATGCCAAACGATTGAACTCATATGTAATAATGATCACAACAAAACCAAATATTCCAAACAGACTAAGCAGAATTAGAAGCACAAACTGCTATCAGTCACCTTGCTATCTGCAAGATTACCCAAAGTCTAGTGACAGAGCGCGTAAGCACGAGGGTCCGGGGGCTCTTCGATCACGAGACCAAATGCCTACAAAAACTGATTGCATGGGAATAGAATGATAATGATAAGCGGCAATAAAAATGTTCACCTTTATAAAGCTGGGCAATGGCGGTCGCGGTGGTCTGGAAGTTGGACCAGATTTGCTGGCAGTAGACATCGCGCTCACTGTGCAGCTGGCTCTCGTAATCTGGCTCGGCTTCGATCGTCTCGACGCACTGCTGCTCCCAGTTCGCGTACCAGATATCCATGAGCGAGGAGTCCTCGTCGTTCCTGTCTTCGCTCATGGCGGCGGCGGCGGCGGCTGCTCTCTGGTGCGGCCTCCGGCAGCTGCCCCACTCCTCGGGACCTGGGGCAAAGCGCGGCTGATGCCTCGCGCCGGTGGCTCCACGAGCTCCGCTCCCAACGCCTGGCCTACTAGCCCGTGGTTACGTCCTCTCCTCGAGCAGCAGCAGCAGCAGCAGCAGCACGAGCATATAAGGCCGTATGCAGAAGTCACTTCCGCGCCCACGCCGCTGCTGCTAGTCTCTCCCAAGCCCGTAACCCAGGCAGCGGATTTCCTTGCTCTCTCGCTCCTTAGCTTGTCCAGCCAAATCTCATGTCCAGACGAGGAGGCGAGTCTCTATGATGCTACCTGCTGCTGATGATGATGATGATGATGATGATGATGATGATGCTTGAGAGAGGGAGAGAGCAGGAGGCACGCGGTAGCACACACGCACTCAAATTACGACTGCGGACTGTGCTCCGACTACTCCGAGCGCTGGCGGCGTTTCGACGCTCTCTTGGTGGGCCCGAGAGACCCACGCAGCACGCAACGGCAGAGGACGGCCACGAGTGAGGTTAGGTCAGAGGGACGGGCGGTGTGAGGGGGGAAAGGGGCAGAGAGGTAGGGCGGGACGGGGGGGAGGGCGAGCAGGCGGGCGTGTGGAAATCTCTCTTTCTCTCTTCCGCAGGTCTCTCTCTCTCTCTCTCTCTCTCTCGCTCGTAGCCTCTCTGTTTTTTGTTTTTGTTCCGCGTCTCCTCTCAGGCGCTGCTGTTGAGTTCTCTGTTCTCCTCTGTCACTCTCTATCTTGCTCTCTCGCTCTCTCGTCGCTTATGTACGTTGCTGCTGGCATTAGTATTTCGTTCCACAAGCTTTTCTTCTCTTCTTCTTCCCCGCTTCAACTCAGCCTCGCCCTTGTCGAGATTTGCCTGGCGTTGAGGACGACGGGGTTACGCGTGTTTTTTGTTCCTTTCCAAAAAGGCCCCACTGAGGATATATTCCGAGGACGAGGTTAATACGCACTCGCGGCCATTTTAAATCGACGATGGTAACAAACAACGAATGTCATAAAAGTACTGCGTCGAAGAGGAGGTGTAGCAGGCCCCGCGCTGACTTTTGCTCGTGCACGTCGAGAGCAGGTCACTAAGTACGCGCACTGTCGAGCTGTCTTTCTCTCTCTCTCTCTCTCTCTCTCTCTCTTTCTCGGTGGATCATCCGCTGATTGTCGCGACACGACCAAACAAGAGCCAGAAACCAGACACACACCGTGCGACGCGACGTATGCGTGTGTTCTCTCTCACACGCGCGAGCTACTACTATACTTCTCTGACTGTCTCTCTCTCTCTCTCTCTCTCTCTCTCTCTCTCTCTCTCTCTCTCTCTCTCTCTCTGTTTCTGTCGAACACGCGAGAAAGAGAGAGAGAGGGGGAGCAGACTCAGAACTCAGAGAGCTCGCGTGCGCGGCGCACACAAAGAAAGCAAGCAGCACACTGGTTGGAGAATTCGAAGTATATATACAGAGCCGCGGAGATTTCGTGTAGCCTTAGCTATTACCGCGCGTTTCTATATATATATATATATATAAGATTGGGCACAGGGGTCCAGCGTACACGGCGTCCAGCAGAGCGGCAGGCTCGCTCTTGATTTTCTTTTACTTTTATGCGTGCTTCGACGTCGTTGCGTGCGTTCTAGGCTTCGACGAGCTCCAACCCGCTCCACACAAGCACGCGCGCGCTACTTATTGCCCCGAGGTGCTGCAGCCGCCGTTTCTCGCCTTTTTCCTCCGCATGCTATTTCGCTACACACGCGAATCTACTCCCCTCTCTCTTTCATACACTCTCCTCCTCATACGTCGCTAGCTGTCGATCGCGCGCTCTTTCTCTCTGTTAGCTCTCCCTTTCTTTTTATCTCCCGCGCGCGCGCCAACGAGATGCGTTATTCATTTTTACCATTATCACCACCTCTTTTGCTTTTTTCCCTGTGTATTTTGAACGAGATTTAACAATGAAAAACAAAAGAAGAGAAATATGAGAAAATGTGGGAGGAAGTAGGATGGATGGAGGCAAGGGAGAGAGAAAGAGAGATGAAAAGATATATAGATATACAAAATATTACGGAATACATTTTGATTGGCAGATTCAGAGTCTGCGCCCTGAGCGCTTGATGCTCATTGGATGAGGAATTCACTGATATATACTGTTTACAAGCTTTAAAATAGTTAGTGGCTCCCTGGTACCAAGTATTGTAGTACGATCATAACCTGGAGCCTAAAAGGTATTATACTGTAATTGATAATCAATCGTAGATGTACAAGTCTGATAAATAGATCGCTTACAATGAGTAATCGCGATAAAAGTTATGCGTAGTTTATTGGTTAAACTAAGTTTATCGATAACACGAAGGAAAAGTGCTTTCACTA
Source organism: Anagyrus pseudococci (assembly GCA_030522585.1). NCBI lineage: Eukaryota > Metazoa > Arthropoda > Insecta > Hymenoptera > Encyrtidae > Anagyrus > Anagyrus pseudococci. The sequence continues at coordinate 11,211 of JAPYYQ010001479.1, forward strand.
GTTTAACATGCAAGTGTTCAAGCATCGCTAATTGTAAGTCAGAAGAAACCGGCAAAATGAAGATTTTAAATGTCGCTGAGAAAAATGATGCTGCCAAGAACATCGCGGGACATTTGTCGAGGGGCACTAGTCGACGGGTAATTGAATGTCTTTTACATTTTGTTACTGATGATTAAATGTATTTTTTAAACTTTTTTTGGTTAACATGACTGTTGTATCTGATTTTCAGAGGGAAGGTTTATCAAAGTACAACAAAATATATGAATTCAATGTTCGATTGTGGAATCAAGACTGCCAGATGATCATGACCTCGGTCTCTGGTCATCTTTTGAATTTTGAGTTTGTTGGAAATTACAGAAGTTGGCACGGTTGTTCTCCACTTACCTTGTTTGATGCACCAGTGCTAAAAGGTTGTAAGGATGATAGTATGATAAAAGTTAAAAAATCTTTGGAGAAAGAAATTAAGGCCTGTCAAGCTTTGATTATATGGACTGATTGTGATAGAGAAGGAGAAAACATTGGTTTTGAAGTAATTAATGTTTGCCAGGCTATCAAACCAAATATTAGGGTTTACAGGTGTGTATTCCTATTATTAGATTTGTAGTCTATTGATGTGCTCTAAAATAACTGCTTACTTTTTATTTGCAGGGCCAAATTTTCTGAAATTACTCAGATTTCTGTTGACAGAGCGCTTCAAAATTTAGAACAGCCAGATAAAAATTCAAGTGATGCAGTTGATGTAAGAAGTGAATTAGATTTAAGGATAGGTAATTGAAATTACTTTTCTATTTAAAATGATGATTTTTTTTTTCTATTTTATTATATCTTTAATGTATTAAATATAGGAGCTGCTTTCACAAGGTTTCAAACTCTAAGACTACAGAAAGCTTTCCCTAGAAATTTAAAAGACATGCTTATTAGTTATGGACCATGTCAATTTCCAACACTAGGATTTGTTGTTGAAAGATTTTTAGCTATTGAAAAATTTGAGCCTGAACCTTACTGGAAATTAAAAGTGACTCATACTCAAAATGATTTAACTGTTGATTTTAGGTAGAAAATGAGAATCACTTCATAGAATAATTTGCATTTTTATAAGTTTCACTAAACAATGTCTTATGTTTATTATTTTATACAGATGGGCACGACATAGGCTATTTGAAAAATTGCCTTGTGAAGTCTTTCTAGATATCTGCCAAGAAAATCCAGAAGCTACAGTTGAGAAAGTAACAAGTAAACCTAAAAGTAAATGGAGACCATTACCACTTGACACTATTGTAAATTTCATATAATATTGTTTTTAGTACTAGTGACAGACTGTTTCAATTTTATAATGATTAAAATGCCAATTTCAGGAACTGGAAAAACAAGGTTCCCGAAAGCTCCGGCTTAGCGCAAAACAGACGATGCAAATCGCAGAGAAGCTTTATACACAGGGTTTCATCAGTTATCCGCGTACTGAAACGAATATATTTCCCAAAGAAATGAATCTTGTCTCTTTGGTAAATTTACAAACACCAGATCACGCTCCTTGGGGTAGATACGCACAACGGGTTCTGGAAGAAGGCATTAATCCAAGGCAGGGAAAAAAGAGCGATCAGGCTCATCCACCTATTCATCCTACCAAATTCACTGACTCCCTGGGAGGTATTTTCAGTTACCGATGATTCTATAAAATAGCCATTAATACATTTCAGTAAAAACATTTTACATAAAAATAAAATGATAAATGATTTTAGGCGACGAAGCAAGAGTGTACGAATTTGTAGTGCGCCACTTTTTAGCATGTTTATCGAAAAACGCCGAAGGTTTCGAAACGATTGTTGAGATCGACATAGCTGGTGAAAAGTTTGTAACGAACGGCTTGCAGATAGTTGCGAAAAACTATCTCGAGGTGTACATCTACGAAAAGTGGAGTTCCAAAGAAATTCATATATACGAACGCGGCCAAACGTTCATGCCGACGTCGATCGAAATGCTCGAAGAAACCACTTCTCCGCCGCAGTTATTAACGGAAGCCGATCTGATCGCTCTCATGGACAAACACGGAATAGGCACTGACGCCACCCATGCTGAACACATCGAAACTATTAAATCGCGCCATTACGTCGGCCTCAAGGATCAAAAGTATCTTATTCCTGGCAAGCTAGGTATAGGGCTTGTCATGGGCTATGACAGGATGGGCTTTCAAATGTCGAAGCCAAATCTTAGAGCTGAACTCGAGAGCGATTTGAAACTGTTAGTAAACATTTTCATGTGTTTCAAGCACTTTACTTTTAAGTTAATTTACTTATTACTTTATTACTTTCAGAATTTGTGAAGGGCTAAAAAGTCCCGACGAGGTACGTCAACAGGCTATTGATAAGTACAGAGAAGTCTTTCGCGAAGCAATGACTAAAGCGAACATGATCGACACAGCTCTTGCGGAGTATTTGGACGAGCGTCCAGCAACAATTGACCACGAGCAAATCGCTGATCCCGTTGAAGAAACGCCTATTCTCAAGTGTCCCAAATGCGGCATGAACATGACTTTGAAGACAAGGAGACAGGGCAGCGGCAAATTTATCGGCTGTATGGCATTTCCCACTTGTAGAAATGTTATTTGGTTTCCCGAGACCGTGGAAGATGTGGAGGTTTTGGATGAACCCTGTAATCAGGTAAGTGATATTCTTATAACTGAATAGTAATGCTTTTGAACTAATAATTGTGTTACAATAATTATAATTGCTATTTCAGTGTCCAGATAATATTTTGAAAAAAATTAAAGTAAAGTTGGCCCGCAACTCATTTCCTCAATTCGGCACGACTTATCAAACTTGTATAGGTGGCTGTGACGAAATGTTTAATAATTTGTTAGGTATACAGTCGCAGTCGGTTCGTCGTGCCCGAGATTTGCCTTCCGACTCTGGTTACGCGAGTGATGCATCTCGCTCTAACACTACATCCCGATCGTCAAGTACAAGCTCAACCAACAGATCGACGCAGCAAACAAACAGTAACAATCGCAACAACAACTACGGCAACACTCAAGGCAATGCGAGAAACAATAATTTACCGACGACGACACAACGAAGTCAGAATCAGCATGTTGACTTATCGGGTTTGTCAAGAGGCAATAACAACTTGTCGAATAATCAGAACCGTTCCGCTGGCGGAAATAGTACCTGGAATCAAGTAAATAGTTGGAATGCTCAAGGATCATCGAATTTCACAAATAATAGCAGTAGCAGAAATACTAATAGTAATAGTAGTACAACAAATTATTCTAATTTTAACGACCAAAATGATTCTAATTCTGGAGTTATTATGTGTAATTGTCATCAATTAGCAAAAAAATTGGTAGTTAGAAAAGAAGGGCCAAATCAAGGTACAACATTTTTTAGAGAAAATTGTCAAAACAATTATTATTTTTGTGCTTGATGTTAAAACATTTACTTTATTGTAGGGAGAGTATTTCACAAGTGTGCAAAGCCTCCAGGAGAAGATTGCAATTTCTTTCTGTGGGGTTCTGAGTCCACAGAATCTGGTGGCAATGTTAATAATAGTGGTCAAGCTAGTTCTTCTACTGCGGTTAACCGACCCGCGACAAATAATTGGAATCAAAATTCAAATTCCAATTTTCAAAACAACAGACAAAATAACCAAAACTATTCAAATAACACATGGAACAATCCAAGTACTTCTAATAATTGGAATGACAACTCTGACGGTTGGAATGATGAAAATCAAGTCATGTGTAGTTGTGGAAATCCTGCTAAAAAGTTTGTAGTATTTTGGTTTATTTTTCTACTTATTTGTGTACGTTAATATTATTTAAACTACAATTAATCTATTTGTAGGTTGACTGTACACAAAGAAGGACCAAATAAAGGTCGACAATTTTATGGGTGTCCTCAAGGAATGAACAGTACTTGTAACTTTTTCCAATGGGCAGATGCTACTGATGATGGTAATCAGAACTTTAACCAAGGTGGCTGGAATTCTTCAACGTCAAATCGTGGAGGCAGAGGCGGTCGAGGCGGTGGAAATAGTCGAGGTGGTGGTGCACCAAAAAAAAGCCGAGCCGCCCCTACCACAGGAAACAAACGAAAGTGCGGTGTTTGTGGTGTAGAAGGTAACGGTTAAAAATTTATTTTACGATTTATCTTGTTTGAAATGTTTAGTCTTTAATAAAAAATATTTTATTACAATAAAACTTTTTATTACAGGTCACACAAAACGAACTTGTCCTAATACTATGGATTAATTGTAAATAATTTTTAATATATTTATTAACTGTAAAATTTTTCGCAACATTGTAAAGTTTAAGTTTAAACGCAACAATTAGATTTCTTTTTTTTTTTTTTTTTTTTTTTTTTTTTTTTTTTTTTTTTTTTTTTTTTTTTTTTTTTTTTTTTTTTTTTTTTTTTTTTTTCTTTTTTTTCTTTTTTTTTTTTTTAGTTGTATGGGTCAACTAAAAAAATGTAAAAACGAATCGTTAAATATTTAACTCAAAAGCTTTACCTTGTAAAAATGTGTGTAAAATATTTTTCATAAAGTTTTTTGAGATAAGTCTTTGTAACTTACCATATCTAATAAAAGTTCAAATTTTATTTTTAACAAATTATTTTCTTCTTCCAGTTTCTGAATTTCTCTCTTTAATTTTTCATTCTTTTTAAATGCTCCTCCTACTTTTCCAGTTTCTGCAGGAGGAAAGATAATTTTTTATTTAAAAAATCAAAGGATGAATTTAAATTTCCAACAATATTGTTTACCTGGCACCCATAAGCCTCCATCAAAAACGGCTTGTTGATCACCAAGACAAATTCTAATCTCTCCAACATTGGGCCCTAGCTCTTTTTCAATTCTCTTTGGACTCAAGTCTTTACTCGCTAAAGACACTGAGGCTTTTCTCGTAGGTGTCTTTTTTGGCGAGAATGTCGTTTTGTTTAACCAATTCGGAATTTTTATCATTTTGTCTTTTTTTTACACAATCAATATCATAAACAATCGTTTACAATCACGAAAACAAACGGTAAACTTGATGCTCCGCGCACATAAAAATCGTAGAACTGCATTTGTTTACGTTTCACGATTGCTTCCCCCAAACTACCTGGTAAGTATGGCAACATAGAAACGTAAACATTGGAAACAGCTGATGACGAGGGAGTTAAAAAAAGAGGAGCGCGGCCGCCGCGCTTGGAGCAGCTTTTTTCCGCATTTCAATCGCTTCAATTTATCTCTTCGCATTTCCACGAGACCTTGGAAAATTTTCCGATTTTCGCGCGAAAGCCATTGCGCAGAATTCATAAGCTCCGAGTAAAGATCGAAAGAGAGAGAGAGAGAGAGAGAGAGAGAGAGAGAGAGAGAGAGAGAGAGCATCGTCGATATCGAAGAGGTGGTTCAGGTCTTACAAGCCCAGAGTTCATCACCGGAGCAAAAAGGGGGTAGGGGTAGAGAGGAGAGGAGAGAGGGTGACTGATATGTCATAGGTGATTTTGATTCAGTCAGTTACGTCAGCTGCAGGTCTCTGTCTCTAGCCAGGCCAGTACATTAGCCGTCAGCAGGATCAGCTGCGGATGCTGACTGCGCTCGATCATTGTGCATATAAAGATTTCGCTTTATGCGCCGTCGATTACTCCAACGACTAGCCGCAACATATTATTTGTCAATCGCGTGAAGAACAGCAGGGGGGAGAAGCTTCTTCTGCGAGGGAGGAAGAGAGAAGAGCAAAAGTTTATACCCCCGAGGAGTCACTCCTTTTTTTTTGTTCCGCGAGAGAGATGGAGAGAGAGAGATGAGGTCATGAGGAGAAGAGCACGGTATATATGCGCGTTGCTAGCAAGAAAGCTGTCCAGCTGCCGTGCGCGAAATCGCGGTTATGGAGCTGAAATTTCGGTCTAGCCAGGCAAAATTTTGAGACTGCATACGCGTTTTACGTTCGGACTGTGTTTATCAACTGATTTATTTACTTTGCGCGAGTTCGGAGCAAATGAGAGAGGAAGGTAAGCGATGATTTAAATACGCTATAGAAGGAGAGGGAAAGATAGAGTGAGAAAGAGAGAGAGAGAGAGAGAGAGAGAGAGAAAGTGTGACGCGTGTGTGGGTGTGTATGTTGTGTTTGTGTTTGTAGGTGTAGATTGTGGGTGCAATTATATAGTGGTGGGTATGGGTAGCCGAGAGAGCCGCCCCAAGGCCCCGGAGTGTGTGTGTCGACTGTGGAGCCGAGTTTCGTTTTTGTTTTTCTAGAGAAAGGAGCAGACAAGAGAGACGGAGTGGAAAGAAGGGAAAGTTTTTTTTTGCGGACGAAGTACAGCAGAAGCTGCCGCTGCTGCTACTGCTGTTGCTGAACTGCTGACCCTCCTCACTCAAGACGTCAAGATTGAGAGAAATTTTTATTGCAAGTATTTACATGTTGCCCGATTGAGCCAGCATATTTTAGCTGCACAAAAGTTAAAGCACGAAAGCGATATTTCTAGGTTATTTTTAGTCTGCTCTTTTCTCATAAATGTCGTCTCTTTGCCTTTGTCTGACTTCTCAAAAGATTCACAGTAGTCAAGCGCAATGCACACATTTACCTGGATCCTCTCTCCACATGCGGCTGTTGCACTCAATCCATTGATTCTTTGTCACCTGTACCAAAGATATTGCTTTATAATCCAAAAATTGGGCATATCATTTTTAATATATTTTTAAAGTCGCACTGTGCAAATTAAATTTTTTTTTATTTTAATTATGGACACTTTTTATGTTATGCGTACTGAGTTATTTTATGTATCTTAAAATGGTTTTGTATTGAACTATTATAAAAAACTGAAGAATTAATAATATATTAGAATTAGAGTATGCAGTTTACTTAGCAACAGCTTTCTATTTTATTTCTAAATATATAAAATTATTTTATTATTTTTAGTTCTTCTAAGCAAAGTTGAGTAACTGTAGAATAATTAGAAAACTTGTATCTGCTTATTAGGTGTTCTGGAAACAGTAGCTAGAGAGCTGTGACTTCTTTTATGCAGTACAAGTATTTCTATGATGTTTTCATCAGGTATTGGCTGTAATTTGTCATTTCCTAGTTGCCTTGGTTTCACCGAAGAGAACGAAGTGCTGATTCCTAAAATGGCCCGTGAACCGATAACACTTAATGTGTATGATATGGTAAGAAATTATAATTTTACCATTTAATCTTATTCTATTCAACTGCTTTTTAAACAATAAAACTATTTATAGTATTGGATCAATGAGTACACTACTCCAATGGGTCTTGGAGTCTATCACTCTGGTGTTGAAATTTATGGAACAGGTGTGTCTACTAAGCAATTACAATAATGAAACTTGTTATATTTATCAAATTCATTATTTATGTCATTCTCACTTAAACTTTTTAGAATATGCATACGGAGGTCATGCGCTTCCAATCACTGGAATATTTGAAATTACACCAAGAAGTGCAGAAGATTTAGGTGAACAATTCAGATTTAGGTATGTAATTATAAAATTAAATTTTTTATATAAAAAATTGTATAGCTTTGATTATGTTCAATACTTATATCTTGCATATTTAGGCAATCTGTTCACATAGGCTACACAGACTTTACTGAAGAAGATGTTTCTCGAATTATAGAGGAATTAGGCAAAGACTTTAGAGGTGACCGTTATCATTTGATGAATAAAAACTGTAACCATTTTAGTAGTCGGTTTACTCAGGTAATATTTATTTAAAAAATTGTATTATCAAACAATAATTTCAAGCTCTGTTTAATTCATTGATTAATGATTACAGATACTATGTGCTCAAGAAATCCCTAGTTGGGTTAATAGACTCGCATATTTTAGCTCCTGCGTGCCGTTCCTTCAACGTTGCTTGCCGAAAGAGTGGCTTACGCCAGTTGCTCTTCAACATTCGATTAGTCACGTAAGCCAAACCAGTCATAACGACAGTACACCGCCCTCGGATAATTCTTTATAACAAATGGAACTACAACACCATCATCATCATCATCATCAGCAGCAGCACCAAAGTTACGATTGCAATACCGTGACTGACGACGAAGTTATTGATAATAATGATAATGGTGTAGATTTAATTGAAGGTTTAAAAAATTACGCCTTTATGTGGAGGAAACAATAGAGTGCAGACAGACTGTAGTAGAATGATTGTAAGTATTTGTGTGTATATATGCGTGAATTTGGGTGGTTGCTTATATTTACTTGTGATTTTGGGTTGAATCTCTTGATGAGATGAAGGTGACAAAATACTAAAAGAATGGCAGTGAGTTACAACTGGCTTATTGTTTAAAATTTTACAGTGTTATTATGGTATTTTACAAAAGATTTAATAGCTTTCTATATTAATAAACTCATGTTCTGATAAATAAGGCTAATAAAATAGGAAACTTATTCAATCCTTAGTTTTCAGAACGATATGTACGTAAACACAAATATTTTCTTCACAGCACATAAATATTTAAATCTTGATACAAGAAAAGATTGATATATGAACTGTAAATAATTAAAACGTATATTTTTTTCAATATTCAAATAATACTTTGTTAAACTTTAGATGTACAAAAGTAACTAACTGCCATTTGTTTTTGTAAATACAAATACATTTTAAAGTTAATGAAGGCTTTTTAAAAATATTGAAGAAAAAAAAATACAAAAAATTGTGCAACTTATAAAAAAAATAAAAGAAAAAAGATACAGAAAACTATTGCCTTCTTTGTAACATTGTTACATTTAGACAGTAACAAAAGTAACACTATAAATATAAACAAAAATATGAATATAACAAATAATTTATTAGGAGATGCTACTTATTACTGGAACAGCTAAAGATAGAGTAAAAGGAAGGATAAAAGCATTGCCTAAGAATCAAATATAAACAAATGCAAACAAAGAATAACATGTGTATGAAAAAAGCTGTAGTTACTGGCAATTTGTACGAAAAAAAATTAACTGATTACGTTTGATTAGTGAATATTTGTAAATCCCGACCTGCGTTAGGTTTTTTAACTATCTACCAATCAAAGAAATTTGACGGACATTTCTGTGATGAATGCTCGAAAGTTCAATGATTATTTTACAGACGTTTTACTGTATGCGTTAAGATATGGGTGAAAATCCAATTTAATCGATTTAAACGTGTATACATTTTATAATTTTAATTGATAGAAGATTGTTCTTAAACGTATTAGAATTATTATTAATTTTTCAATACTATGCCAAAATTGTAGAATTGTATTACGCGTAATTGGTACTAATAGTTTTTTTAAAGATACCAAATGTGAGTATCTGAAAAACGTAGAATATTACGTACTGGACAACATGATTATTTATCTCGATAAAAAAGACAATATCTATCGATTAAAATTTTTATTTTTAAAAAATAGTACCATGTCTCATTTTTACCAACTGGTTATTGCCGTTTATCGCTGCCAGTCTGTGTGAACGTTAATTATACCTTTATCTTGAAATGAAATCTTGTATTCTAATAAGCGTTTTCACAATACATGCATTTATCTCATTGTGCGAACAAAAACGCGACTTATTAAACATCCCAGGTAAAAATAGGTAAAATAAATTTTTTACGTAAATAAATTTAAATAGTAAAGTATACCAATATGTCACGCTTCTTATAGTGTGTATACACATCAAAGTTATGAATATAAAATTGTGTATAAGAAAATTACTGATATCTGTTACCAAAGTTATTATGAAAATTATGTAAACAAATTGTAAAATGTATTGTCTAACTCTGGTCGGACAATGTTATAATTGTTATGCAAGTAAATTACAATTTAGTGTAAGTTATTAGGTAATTTGACTGACAATTCTTAGAAGTATACATGACATGGTTGGTGATTATTTTAAATGGCATGAACAGATTATCAGTTTTTCAATTGTAATATTACGTTTTGTTATTATGCTTTTTACTAATTAACGAATTAAGTGCAGGCTAATTTTTCTCAATTGGTACAAATTACACATATTAATCAGTTTTCAGTGAAAGCAATATACAAATATTTATAATAAAAATAGTACAAAATTTTTTATTTTTTATTTTATGTATAACTGTTACTTAAAATGTCTCTATAAATATTGCAATTGGAAAGGCCTAATCGAATTATTTGCGAAATCGTGTAGTTTTTTTTGTTAAAATTTTTTATATCTTTTAATGACTGTCTTAAAACGTGCAAATTTTTTTATTGGTGCTGTCTTAGATTTTTATTTTTTATTATTTTGTTGAAAGTAAAGCATACTTATAGTTAACGATTGATTATTTTATTTACAATATAAATAAGCACATATTTTCACTCAAGTACAATTCCGTTAGTGTTTCTTCGTCGTAAGTAACGAAGTTATGTTTTATATGTGTATATTGCAAAAGTATATACATATAAAATTAATTTCTAGCGTCATCTTCCAACTTTATAATTCTTAGGCGAATTGTTACATACCGTTCTTAGAAGATTTATTGACTAATTTTGTAAAAAAAAAAAAAAAAATAAATAAACGAACAACTACTGAAATTAAAAAGAAAGGCTTATTTTACTATAGCAATTATATATCAATGATTAAATTGAAAAAAAAGAAATATATTTTATGTAAATGTATAATGTTAGTTGCCTAACTATAATTTACTTTCAGTATTTTGTCAAAAATGCAATGAAAACGATAAACACTCTTATTATGCTTCTCTTGTTTGCTGCTAAATTGTTAAATTATAAACGCAAACAGTTTTGTTTTTTTATCATGCGCACAAGAATTGTTTGATCAGATCTTGATAATAATGAAGCCTTTACTCGAAATACTACGTTTACTTTAAATGTATCATGTGTGTTGAAAATTACCGAGCGACGATAAAATAAAATATGAAATATGACATTTTTATTAAATCTACGATTACAATTAATTGCGTGCGCTTAATTGTACGAAAGCTTACCTTTTAAAAATTTATGAAAATTACGTACTTATTTGGCAATTGATAAAGAAAAGAGAGAATAGAGATTATCATATGGAAAAGAAAGAGGATTGAAGGGGGCAGCTATGACGGATTCCAGCCTCGGATGGATCTGAGGAAGGAGGCGTACTGACAGGCCTTGCAGCATCCTTTCTTGTACAGCTCCATCTGGCACTTCTGCCTGGCCTCTTGAGAGCCGCTCCTCACCGCCCAGCAGTCGCCGAGGTAGTCCCGGCAGTCCAAGTCTAAAGACAAAAATTCAGCGTAAAAGCGGTGTTCGGAGAGAGCTGTGTGTCCGTTACTTGGCTCATACGCGCATGAATGTAGAACCGACCAACTTCGTTTTCAGCCTGGCTATCCGGCGCGGCTGTGGTCTGCTTGGCGTTGCAGGAGAAGCTGTTGCATTGCCGCTTGCTCGGCGGCCTCCTCTCCTCGTCGCACTCCATTTCGCCGGGGCTCGTGGGCACGCCGTCCGGCCCGATGCAGCGGACCTCGCGCTCCTGCGATCCGTGGCCGCAGCTCCGCGAGCACTGCGTGTACACATAGCGAATTGAAGCCGTTCAATTATTCAATTGCCAATAGCATGACCTACCGGAGTCCAGTCGGACATGAACCAGGTGGAGTTGCACGGCGGCCCCATGCAGCCGCGGAAGGTCTCGGGCGGGCTGCCCGGGCAGTTGGACGCCGGGACGACTTTCAAGAGCCCGAGGAACTTGGAGACGCAGGCGACCTCGCGCATCTCCACGCCGACGTCGCAAGAGGAGGAGCACTGAGTAATATAGTATAATTATACTTAGTGAAAAAATTAACGCCGCCGAATGAATAGTTGTACCTTTGTCCAGGGCCCAACGAACCACTGGCCGCACACGTGGCTGCTCACGCAAATTATGCTGGGCGTTGGCATTTTCGCCTCGTCGCACGTCTCGTTCTTCAAATAATTCTCGCAGTAGAGGCGCCTCGATTTCATGCCCGTTCCACACTCGGCCGAGCACTTGGACATAATTATCGTTGGTAATAATCCATTGTTTTTTCTTATTTTCAAAATTTTAATTGTATTAAAAAATGTTGGATGCGTACCTCGTCAGGCCAGGCGCTGTAGAGCCAAGAGGAAGTGGTGAGAGCCTCGGGTATCTCGTTGCCCATAACGGGCTTGCCCTGGCAGGCGGCCATATCGCAAGGCTCCTCCGCGGCCGGCTTCTCCCTCGAATCACAGGGCTTACCGACCTTGACACAGCTCACGTTCCTCGTCCTCGTGCCATTGCCGCAGCTCACGGAGCACTTTGACCCGATAACAGAGAACAAAGAAAATCAAAATGAATTGTCTCACGGGCTCGATCTACATGAGACTACCCACCGGCGACCATTCGTCGGTCTTCCAGCGCGACGGTGCGGCCGGCTTGGCCACTGTGTTCTTGTAGATCTGACAATCGGGCATGTGACATGGCTTCTGGAGCTCGAAACCGGACGAGTTGGACTGGCAGAGGCTGTTCTCCACGCGGACGTTCAGGCTGTCCGGCATCTTTCGGATGCACTGCAGCTGACGGGTGAGAACGCCCTGACCGCAACTCACCGAGCACTTGCTCCAAGGGCCGGCCTCCCATCTGAGCGCGGGCATTCCCCGATCATTAGTCGTTGCGTTTGTTACAGGCAAGCTGCTGGGCGTATACTTACTCGGGTGGACAAGGGCTGTTGTTGCATCGTATTATCACGGACCTGGGCTTCTCCTGAGATTCACACTTTTTACTCGACATTTGCTTCCGGTCACGTTGCCGTATGCAAATGAACCTTTTCTTCTGGTAGCCTTGAGAGCAATTTAATCAAATCGAATTTTTTTTGTTTTTTTTTTGTTTTTTTTTTTTTTTTTTTTGGTTTTTTCACCGGAAGATGTTACTTTCTGCCGGCGCAGTCATGAAAAATCGTATACGCAACACGGGAGGTAGTAAAGAAGCCTCAGATCTCACGATTGTCAATATTCGTGAGATCTGAGACTTTCTTTACTTTGCCTCCCTTATTACGCAATGGACTATTTTTTTTAAAAGTTGAAAATTTGAAAAAATTCATTACCACCAGCGCAGGGTTTGTCGCAGGCAGTAAAGCCGGGGGATGACCAAATGAATTTTCGCCTCCTTCTTCTCTTCTTCGGCATAGCTACAGTTGACGATCTCGTTTCGTCCCTCATCATAACATTTTCCGAAATGGTACTATAATGAAAACAAATTTTACATCTTTTATTCCAACTATACACATCTTTTTTATTAATTCATTAAAGAAAATAAATAACCTCACGAAATTTGTCGTTGATAAGCTCTCGAGTTCTGTTGAAAAAAAAAAGATTTTTAAAAATAAATATCCGTTATATTCTTTTGTCATGAGAAAAACACTTTAGTTTTGCAACTACCTATATCTTGCATTGTAGATAATTTTAGTTCGTCTGGCAATTCGTATTGATAAACTATTTTTGGTTCGTACTGTTGATATATCAGCTAAAAAAAATACAGTGAAATTACAGTTTTTCCAGATTAGCCGAAAGAGAAAAAGAAAAATTCATTGCTCACCATAACATCGATCGTAGAATCTAAAGGACCAGCGGCGTAAAATGTTTCCGGATTGTAATCGTTACGTCTAATATAAATAAAATTCGTCCCAGCCCCTAGGTATTTACCGGACGAGCTAACGTTGTACTCTTCGTTAAATAAATAACTTCCATTTTCTAGTCGGACAGCTGTTGTAAGGGCATTTATAAGTTTCTTGCAGCTCTATATCAATCGATTAGAAAGGTTATTTAACGAAAAACTCTTACCCAAAAAATTGACGGTCCGAGACAAGTCGGTAACGTTAATTGACTTGGAAGCTTTAGGAATGGACGTTACCAAATAATATCCGGGCTCCTTCAATTTTTTCGAAAACACCCCTTCCACCTGCTTTCCTGCTTTCGTCGATGTTAAACACTGTTGAAAGATAACGTTATTATAGCTTTTCAATTTAAAATTTTCCATGCAACATATATACCCTATAAAAAATTCAATAAAAGCAAAAATCTATACAAAGGCATTTTATAAGAAGTCTCTAACTAGCATATATATATATATATATATATATATATATATATATATAACAAGCTAATAACTTGAGTATATGGCTTAGATGGTGCAAGGGGGCCGGTGGATCGTGCAAGTTCAATCGAGCGAAGAGAGGAGTAGAGGCCTACTGGATGGAAAGCTCTCCGCTGCGGTTTCCATGCGTAGCAGAGAGCAGGGCTCAATGAGTCGAGACGGCGCCGTTTAACAACGTATAACAAAACGCACATACAGTCGCGCAGAGAGTCATTGCGCGTTAACGAGAGGCCCCATGTAAATGGGAATAATGCAAAGTGTCGCACCCATGCGCGCCGGCCCCTATGTTCTCTGCATTATCCCTGTGTACCTTTGGCGCCGATTATTATTGTCAGCAAGACAGAGAGAAAGAGAAAGAGGCGAGGGGCACAGAGTCATTGGATGCTTTGATCGATCACTCCCAGATCGCTCGTCGATGACGGATGGGGGAGAGGGGGCCTCGTTTGTTAGCCGCCATCCACCTAACCGGCCAATTATGGCCTTATACCTGTCCAGAGAGACAGTTCGTCTCGCTAGCTTGTCCGCCTTTATATCTATACGTCTATGTCTATACGTCACTCTCGTTTCGAACTCTTTCCTATTGCCTCCCGCCCCCTCCAGCCTCTCGCACTTCCCTCGGCTGGTAGTTAATAGCTAGGAGAATTTTTCCCTCTGCTGCAGTATTATGTTGATGTTGTTTAGTATGACACATCGTGTAAAAACGCTTTTATTCGAGCCTATAGTTTGTACAAGAGGATTCTCGGCTCGGCTGTTTACTCGTTACGATATATGTGCTTTGAGAGAATTATTGTTACAGCTAACCGACGCGTCGATTTTTTTTCGTCGCTAAATATCGCTCCTCTAAGCTAACCTACCTACATAGAATCCCAACTGTTTCTCTCCTTCTTATTTCTCCAACTTTGTTCGCGCGACTCTTTTTTCGCTTCTCGTTTCCCGGCGTGCGCGCACTATCGCGCATTTGCATGTGCATGAGGGGATATTATACGCGAAAGTCGCGGCTTTCTTTCGGCCGCGCATGCATTATTCGTGTTTGCAGAAACGGCAAAGAGAGGCTAAGACAGCGAAAAATATGAAAAAAAAAGAAGTAACCGTCTTTTCAAAGCTCGCGCTCTTTGGCGCATACGTTATATTCCGCGGCACGAGCCGCTCGATTCTGGGTTATACAATCCGAGCTCTCAACATTTTTCCACCAGAGTGCTATTGAGAAAGACGATCTGGAAATCTTTGTCCGAACATAGCTGATTAGCGTATTATGCGCTTGGCATTACGGTGCGCCTGCACGTGTATTACTTATGATGTCGGGCGCGTAATCGCGAATCAAATTATGCAAGCGCTGCTGCTGCTGCTGCTGCGAGAGAGAGAGAGAGAGAGAGAGAAAGTATACGAGAGGAGATGAAAAAGAAAAGAGACAGGCGCGTTAATCCGACAAATCCAGGCTCCAGTTTTTACCGATCTCGTCCCTCGCGAAATTCATACACTCCATAAAGAGCGGCGGTATTGGCAGTCAAAGAGAGGGCGCAGTTATTACAATAACCATAGGCGCTTAAGCCGCCAGTGAAAAGTTATATTGGAATAAGCGCAGAGACAGAGAGGAGGTCCAGCGATCGACGTGGCCGATAAACCGCGCCCCGCGTCAAATGCCCGCGCACCGTATGCAAAAGAGACCATACCAACACTGACGTGGATATGCACGCGTATATGCCTGTTTTTTATCGTCGCGGACGTTTTTACGATTCACGCGGCCACAGGCATAGGAGCTTATTTTCATTATAAAAGGCCCGATCGAGCGGCCCTCGAGTGCGATCGAAGAATATGATTAACGATATTCCGTCGTTGTTCGTTTGCCTCCTTTTTTCCTTTTCGAATGATACACTCGCGCGAGTTATACGAAATATTCGCGAGGAGGAGCGCGATTGTTGGGGACCGAGGATCGAGCAGCTGACGCGAGCTAAAGTGGAATGAAAAGAAAAGGGGGCAAAATAGCAAGAGGTGGAGGAGGAGGGAAAGAAAAAAATGAAGAAGAAGGCGACGTGACGACTTATTATCTTGTCTTCGTCGCATTCCTTTTCCGGTCAGAAGATACGCTAAGATCTTATTTCCGGCTGACTTTGCTCGACCGCTCTTTCGCTTGCACGCGTTGCCTCTATGTCTATATGGATGGTATGGGTGCGACTCTCCCTTTCTCTCTCACTCTCTCTCTCTCTCTCTCTCTCTCTCTCTCTCTCTCTCTCTCTCTCTCTCGCTTGGACATTGTAAGTACGAATCGACGAGTCATTTGTTACCGGCAATGCCAGAGATTAATCTCGTGAAAAACACGAGCGACGAATGCGCTTGTTAATGGATCCCTATAGGATGGATATGCATGCGCGGCGCTATATAAACGTTTAAAAGCGTGATACCTGAGCGAACGGCTAATCTAACGTGTTAATCTATATCTTTGTTTTTTCTTTTGCTACTTCTTTGCCTGTTTAATGTTTTTAATTATTTCCAGCTTTTTGTTTTATCCGAAAATGTTTATAATTTCAATAAGAAACATTCGTTTATTATTCCTAAAAATTGAGGATTTACATAAAAAACCAAAGCAATTGTTATAAATTATAAATTTGTCGTATTGATAGCGATACAGTCTAAACATGCAAGCTTTGTAATCAGAAGCGAAATTTTAGAAGCGTGGAATGTAATATTTGTGGGAGTTCAAATGAGCGAACGTCGCGGAGTGCGACGAGAAAAAGCAAGCTTTTGCTCGATTTAAAATCGAAAGATATAATAATCGAGTCTATTTGTAACGGATTTCAAAATATTTATAAATACAATGTAAGGACGTTTGAAATAAAAACGTTAATCGACGATCGCTTTAAAAAAAAACATACGCTGGCACAGGCCGCTCATCTTATCTCTGCTCTTAAGGAGCCTATAAAAAAATTTCGATCTCGAGACCCTTACGCCGAGCCGCTACTTTAAAATTAGACTCATCGTTTGGATAAAACTATTTTTTAAACGATTACACCCTTTTACAGAGTATTTTATTATTAATTTAAAAGAAAAAACTAATAAAAAAAACATTTCTTAAAAACACTAAAAAAATAACTATAATTCAATGAATCATTGGCATTAAAAAGAAAAGCATATTCAAGCATTCGAGGCAAACAATTTTCCAAAGTGCAAGCAAAATTAAGAAACTTACTGTAAGGAGAAAAAGCAGCGCTAGGCAGAGTCTTCTGGTCATCCTGAGTGTCTGGCGGTGCCTCTCTGTTCTCTCGATGAAAGAAAAAAGCGCAGCCGCGCGTTCGCTATTGCCTCGCGCTTTCTCCGCTAGTAAAGCTCCACTTCATCCTCCAAGCGCGCTCTCTCTCTCTCTCTGCCCGCTTATCTCGGCGACTAGGGCTTTTTTCGGATCTATCTGGCCCGGCTCGCCTCCTTACATCGCGCGTCCGCACAAAGAGCGCCCGAGAGCCGAGAGTTAACTAGAAACACTTTGACTCCCCGGCTCTTTCGGACAAAATCGACTCGAATTGAAGCACTCGCTCGACAGGGGTGGGCGGGGTTTATCAGCAACTCGACTCGCCTAATTCTTTCCGCCTGGCTAACCGATTCCCCGGGCCCCAATTTTCGCGCAATCAGCTTTAAGCGTTCCTCTTTTATTCCTCTCTTACACGTTCGCCATGTAGAGCCAGGGGGAGGCGGGAGGTGGGGAGCGAACAGGTGGAGGGTGCAGTACGAGGCTCGTTGTTAGCGGCAGCCTCAAATTACACCGGCCGATCGAGAGCGGCTCGTTCTTCGCAGCCTCGGCGCTGCATTTCGCGCGACGATCGAACGAGATTTTCAAAGCAACGCTGGCAATGTTGCCGGAGAGGAGGGAGCAACAAGAATAATGTCGATGGATGGGAATTACAGGAGAAATACGTGTGTCATTTCTTGTTTAAATCGCTATCACCTTGGAGCCGCGCGAGGACCAGTGAGTGAGGCTAAACTGACGGCTGGCGTTGCACGAGTCCCGGCTTTATACTCGCTGGCCCGCGGGGACGCCTGGAGAACCGAAGGAAGGGATGGAGCCGCACTTAATACCCCGCCTACCGACTCTCTCCCTCTCTATACCTGTACTGAATGGAACTAGGATGTCTTATTATTACACGTTGCTTTTATTGGCTTGTTATGCTTTACCTTTTTCTTTGATTACTTGAACTCGGGCAAAGGGCAAGCTTGGGGAATTTTGTACCTTCGACAAATTGTGTTTGGGTAGATAATGAAATTTTGGGATGAGTATTTTTTTTTTCCTTTCGTGATTTCTCATTGGTCAAGATGTGTACTTATAAAGAGGTGCGCGTTAGGAGTAATTTGAAAAAAAAAAGAGAAAAAGTCTTTTAAAGTACACCAAATAACTCATCGTGTAAACGATATTATTGGATTTATTTTCGACTGCGTGCGCCTATTGCAAAGTAAAACGAGGCGTTTACGACTGCATCTAAACTAGCTGTGTACGCTTACAAATAAGGTGCAGAAGCGCGACTTTCATGGGCCTGCTTGTATAGCCACTTTGAAATTCGCTTTTGCCGTGTCATTAATGACGGCTTTTTTAGCCGGCGACACTTCTCTCGCCACGCACTCTCGACACCATCACTCAAGTCAATGATAAATGTCTCTGGTGTAATTCTACTACTCGAGCGGGCTTGTTTTGGATAAATCAAACTGCTTCGTTGTATTGCTTTTGCATGCGTGTCCCTGTTTGTTTACATTGACATTAATGATGATTTTACATTTAAACGTAAGTTAGTTATTTCTATATGCTGTAGGTTTAAGAGAGGAATTTTTCAAAGAAAGAAAAACATGATCTTAAGTATAAAAATATTGTTAAAATTTTTAATTAATCTGAATAAAATGACTTTGTTTACACATGAGATTTTGATTTAAATGCAGTTAAAGTTGCAGAAGTTAGCACGTGGTTAGTAAATAACCGTCTAGACAATCTCAAAATTACGACTTAACGTCATACAAGAAGGATCCGTCGGAGTGACATCTATATGAGATTCCAACTGTGGTAGATCATCACATTTATAAGCCTAAAAGACAAGAAAAAATTACTCATCGAAAAATTTTGAAATTATATTTAAAAGGCGATAATATAAGAACTGTCCTTCACCATTGCTCGCGTAAATTCGTACAACAAATCTTTATCCGGAGCAATGAGATTCTCAAATCGTTTGGAGTGAATAATATCATGTTCTTCGATAATCAATTTTTTCGCTCTTTTTTTTAGCAGCAGCGCATTGCAGCTATTGGCCACAACCAGAACCTCGACAGCGTTATCAGAAGATAGTCGACCACCAATGTGGTCCTCGCAAAGGGCTTTGAGATCATCAAAGAGATACTTATTGGCCAGTACTAGGAGGGTCACTGCATGCTGCTCGAGATCCTTGACGCGGCCAGTGTAGATGTATCGAAGTAGCTCAGGCATAACCGTTGCATCGACGTCTTTGAGTTCGATCAAGCCGGTCTGCTGTTCTATCGTGTCGTGGTTGAACATTGAAGCGAAGTAAGAGCTGCGTGCGGCAAGAATGGCCCGATGGGCATGGAACTGGCTTTCTTCCACCTTCAAAGTAACGTCGTAGAACTTGTCGTCGTGCAGCAGCCCGTTAAGATCGTTGAACATCTTAATTTTAGTGTTACTTTGATCAATTTGTGGCTTTAGTTCGTGGAATCTGTAGTTGTCAACCTTGCAAACTTCTATTTTACAGTAGATGTTTAAGTTACCGTTAGGTATGAACGTCTCTTTTCGGTTGGTCAACTCATCTATCGCTATGAATTCTGTAAAACCTCGTCCTTTAGTCGGCTCGAAAAGGCTTCTTTTCAATTTTTTGACATTCATCAAACTAGTTTTGACATCTAGCAATGCAAAACTTACTGAACATTCTACACGTCTATTGTTCGACTCATTAAACAGGAACAATTCTATGCCTTTGGATAAATGTATGTATTCCGGGCACAGTCGCAGGGAGAGGAACCACTTCAGATCATTGCCTATTGTGAATGTTGGGGAGCAAATATTCAAACAATTTTTTAAGTCAATATACGGATAATCTAGGAAATTGCCAATAACCCAAAGAAATGTCGAGCTACTGTACTCTGCCTGCCAAATTTTGCCGACTATTAGATGAATGACTTTCTCATCCTTGATTTTGACAATCCGTACTGGTTTCTGGGATAAAGATTCATTCAAGGATTTATAAATGTCATTGCTGAATTCTCTCCACTCTTCCATATTCTTAATTCTTAATACCTGTCTTAGTTGTGTGTATCTGTAGTTGATATATTTCCAATCTAATCTATCAAAGCTCCTGCAAGCTCTCAAAAAAACTAAAAAGAAAAATATTTGTGTCAGACGTTTAAGTTCTACAAACAAAATAAAAAAATTAAGTTTCACATATATGCTAAAATTGTACCGAGGTAAACAAATCACATACTGTACACATAAGTAGTATGCACTGCTCTGTTTGAGATAAGGAACACGACTGTCAGCGAGAGAACAAAAAAAAACTGCACGATACGAATATTAAAAATAAAAGATAAACTTCATGCGTTTGGAGTATAAAGCAAATTTCAACGGAAATAAACTCTTATAATCTCTGATATTGAATTTTATAAAATTTGTAATCTTAGTACCGTTTAGATATTCTGTAACCACGCATACTAGTCACACTTTGACTTGACAGTAAAGTGATGAAAGCATGTGAAATTACTACAGCTACAGCAGCGCCGGTACTTAAATTACAAATGAAATTATAGAGTTTCGTACGTTCTGCGATAATCTTTTTCATACCGAGCAATATAAATTGCTATTTTAATTATCGGCTTCTCACACGATAAAGGAGAGAGTTGTAATTTGCAGCAACTCTGATGACATGTATGGCAACCTTTTTTTCTCACCAGATAAGTAACAGGGATACCGTTCGATGGTAAACACATACCGGCAAATTTTATCTTTATAGTACTTATGTTTATAATACTGGTAAGTACATCTATACGCGAACTATGAAACAACCGAAATATACAAAGGTCAAGAAGCCTTAAAAAAAGTATATTTCTGAAGTTTCTGATTAGAAAAATATTAGTCGATAAATCAATAAAATCGCATAATTTTGAGTCGGTTGAATTGATTTGTATCTAATCTATTAGTAGTAGATGTTTGAGCCAAAAAAAGCTACTTACGACCAAACATCTTCAATTAAAAAAATTATGATAATGTTGGATTACGGAATAGCTGAATGTTTGAATGATTTCAGTCGATCCGTAAGCAGCGTCAAGAGATCATACAAATTTGGCACTGCAGCGAATAGCCAGTCTTAGCATGTGCGAATTTTTGGAAACAAAACTATTTTGGATAGCTGTAATCTTATTTGCCACTTACATGTATCTCAAGTGTTACGTCTACAGTTATTGGAAGCGACGCGGAATTCCTTATGACTCGCCGTCGATCCCTCTGGGAAATGTTCCGTTGTCGTACTTTTTCGGAAAATTTTCGTTGGGTGAGATTAATTTTGTTGATTTTCAAAATTTTACGTATTTTCAAATGCACGGGTAACGAAAGATTTTTGCACGTTTTGTTTCTGAATTTACATTTTATAAACATCTGTTACGTTTGTTATGTTTGATTGTTTTAGGGCAAGTATTCAGAGCTTCGTATAGAAAATACAGTCAATATCCATTCCATGGCTTGTACATTTTTAATCAACCAGTCGTCATGATTAACGATCCCGAGCTTATAAGAACCATACTCGTTAAAGAGTTTTCAAAATTTAGCGATCGCGGCTGGTTCGCGAACGAAAAAGTCGACCCCATGTCGGCAAATTTGTTTTTACAGCCTTACGACAAATGGAAAGTTTTAAGGAGTAAATTCACGCCGACTTTTACACCGTCGAAATTAAGGCTGATGTATCCCTTTGTGTCGGAGGTCAGTGACGAGTTGATTAAGGCTTGCGACGCTGAATTAAAAAATTCGAACGTTATCGACGTTAAGGATGTGCTTGCAAGGTTGTAGGAAACGAAATTTTGCTAACGATATTTATTTTGAGTTTACAAATTGAAATAACAAAATGCGCGATTTTCAGATATACCACAGACATTATATCAAATACAGTGTATGGCTTTAATTGCAATAGTTTGAAAGATCCAAACAGCGTTTCTCGCCAATTTGGAATTAGAGCTTTCGAATTCGGCAGGATAAACCTCCTTATAGGCATATTTTTTCCCGAAATTCCCAAACTCATGAGCGTCCCCTTTTATAACAAAGAAGTAAGGCAATTTTTTGGTGACATATTTAATGGTTCTTTGGAAAAGCGTCGCAAACAAAATATCGTGAGAAAAGATTTTATGAATCTCTTGATGCAATTAATAGACAATGGCATATTGGATGACGATGAAACAATGGCAAAATCAAGCAGAGAATTGAGAATGTGTCTCATTAAAAGTTTTATTACAGAAACAAAGGATAAATTAAGCCTAGCCGACGCTGCGGCCCAAGCGTTTGTCTTCTTTCTGGGCGGATTCGAGACAGCATCATCTACGGTAACATACTGCTTACTCCAACTGGCCATGAATCCAGATATTCAAACAAAATTACAAGAAGAAATCGATAAAATCGCCGAGAGTTCGGAAGGTTTCACTTACGACACTATCAACGATCTGGAATATTTGGATATGGTTTTTACTGGTATGTCAATTAAATATAGTAAATTTATTAGGAAAGCTGATAAAATCAAATCTTGAATATTATTGTTTTCAGAAACTATGAGGAAACGTTCAATAGTAGATTACATAAACCGGATATGCGTCGAAGACTTTGCTGTTCCTAATTCGAATTACGTTGTGAAAAAAGGAACGCGTATTATATTGTCTGTAACCGCTATTCACCATAATTCTAAGATTTATCCAGATCCAACTAGATTCGATCCTTTACGTTTTACGAAAGAAAATGCAGCTTCTAGATGAGCGTACGTCAATTTATCGTTTGGCCTCGGGCCACGCAGTTGTATCGGTAAGAGTGGGCGATTGTATTTTTTTGCTATTCTACTTGAATTTAAATTACTTTCAATTGCCTGTAATAATTCAGGTGTATTATTTCAGGCAAAATGTATGGCCACTTGCAAGTGAAACAAGCGGTAGCGGTATTACTTTACAACTACAGCTTTCGTATTGCAGACATAACAAAACTACCGATAACATATGACACCGAAAATTTTATCCAAACACCAGCTCATCCAGTCCACTTGCGCCTCGAAAAAAGACGAACCGGCTGAATCGCAGCATGAAAAGCAATCTAAATTCATACGTTTTCCAAAAATATGATAAATGACTTGTGACAAAAAGTTGATACAAAACATACAGATAACATTACATTGCGAAAAGACAACAGATTATCAACAAACTTGTACGATTACGCGTGCACAAGATTCAATGTAAATTTTGTTTCATATCGAAAAGTCACTTTGATTGTTGTGTAACGGGGAGTTTTGTTAAAAAACAACGGTCTTTTGGACAATCGTAGTTGTAATGGGATAATCTCAAAAGCTTGATAAGAATAAAAGGAAAGGCAACAACGAAAATTCCCCAGCGAGCAATCCTGCGCTATCAAACATAACGACAAAAAGACAAGCAGACGCGTGTAGGTATAATCCTGGGCGTGGAGAGGAAAGCAGCATAGCAGTATAGGAGGCCGAGTGAGGGGTGGGTTGGACAGTCGAGTGTGATATAGCCAAAGCGCTTTGGCCGCTGAAGCTCGGCAAGTGTGGGCCCTGGTATTAAACCGTAATCCCGTATCGCACGCCACATCTGCGCGCAAAAACTGCGGCCACGACAGATAGAGAGCGAGCGAGAGCGAGCAGGGAAGAGTAGAGGGACGAGGGAGTCTGCTCGCGCGGTATACACACAGGATGGAGAAGGACGAACGAGCGATTGATGGAGCAACTGCTATACGCGCGGGCTTGAGAAGCCGAGTAAGACCAGGGGGCAGAGGCGGCAGGAGGAGGAGGAGGAGGCGAGGTCGCACCGGGCAATCTCCGGGGCCTGGAAATTGAAAGGCAGCCTAAGAGAGAGAGAGAGAGAGAGAGAGAGAGAGAGAGAGAGAGAAGCGGCCAGGTCTATGTGTCTGCGCAGAGGCGCGCTCAAAGCAGCAGCAAGCAGCCACACAGACACAGAAGAGATAGAAGCAGAGGGATGCTAGGCCGTCGAGCTATTTCTCGGGGCTCCGGAGGCTCGCTCTCTCTCTCTCTTTTCCCCCCTCGTCGGGGGCTATAGTGACAAGCGAAAGAGCGTGTCAGAGGGTAATCCTATTGGTGGAGGCCGCAGCGTCGCGACGTCCCGCTCCCATTGGCCGGGCCGGGGTAGCAAGGGGGCGTGGCCCCCGTCTAAGAGAGAGAGGCTATCCCCCGCTTGTATCAATCGACCGCCGCAGCCCTTCCGTGTAGCCACCACCCGCGCAACAACCGAGACTGCCCGCCGTCTGTGTGGCTCTCTCTCTCTCTCCTCTCTCTCTCTCTCTCTCTCTCTCTCTCTGCTGCAGCACCATTCCCCACCTCCTCTTCTCATGGACCCCTCTCTCTCTCTCTCTCTCTCTCTCTCTGCCTGTTCGGGATCGCGAGGGCAGCGCGTTCGATCTCCTGACGCAGAGGGGGGGCCCGCCCCCGCCCGCAGCGGAAAAGTCCGATTATACATCTGTACGCCTCCCTCCCAGAGACTCTTCTTGCGCCCCCCCCTGTCGCACCCCGGCCTCCTTGGCGCGCCGATCTCCCAGTGCAACATGGCGGACGCTCGTAGATGTACCGACTTTTTAGCTTTCCCCCCGCTCTCCCCCCCCTCCGTTCACTCGAACTCGCGCTCATCCTTTCGATTATAATCAACGAGCAGGCGAGCGTATGCAAGTCGGATTTAAAGAGGCGAAAGCTCTCCGACTAACGTTGCCTGCACGCGCGAAAATCTTAGTTGTCAAATAACGAGGGGAGGCGGTTGTGGGTGGCGAGGTGATCGAGGTAAAGCGATTAACAGCAGGAAAATCGGTTAGGTGCGCTCTACCCAAAGCTTCCGGGAAATATCAGCTGCGGGTATATATACATAAGGGCGCCGAGTGATTACGAGGAGCTTGCCGAGATTGCTGCGGTTCAGTCGCTTGGAACTTTCTCATCGTTACATTGCCCCCCCCCCAGCCTTGGAGCTTTCGCTAGACACCCTGGAGTTTAGTGTTGTAATGAAGTTACAACGATTTCGGTTGTTAGACACTGCAGCTTGCGCGGGCGTTTCCGAGACTCGAGTGTATTAATGTTTAATGTTTATTGATTGCACAGTTGAACAGGTACGTGTATATGTGTGTTCGAATTTGGTTTCGTCAGAGCCTGGAAATAGAGTTTCCATCAAGTTTTGAACTTTTAATGATGGTTAAATTGTATATACCTCCTTGATAAAAGCAGACGTTTTAAATTAATCTACTGTCTGTGTTATTCTGTGATGAGACAATTTTTCGTTCAAGCAAAGGGATTTAACGACGAGAGAGCTATAAATGTAACAAAAAGCCCGATTAAAATAAACACTCGGATGATAAATAAAACGTCACTTCTGATCGGCAAAAAGCGGCGCGTCAAGGAGTCAATCGATAGAACGGAAAGCCGGCAAAGTCTCTCAACATTAGGAGTGTGCTCTTCTCGAAATCACAGCTTAAATATCGGTTGCAAATAAGTAACCCCTTAGGATCGCTCGCTCTCTCGAGGCCCCGTTGGAGCGATCCCTACCGCGCCAGATTAATAGCTCCTTATTTTTCATCTCTGGCTCTCTGTTGAGCAAGCCCCACCAACAGATAACACAGCGACAGAGAGTGGCAGTAGTAACAGCAGCTGAGCAGCAGGGGCCAGTGGTATATCGCTCGATTCTCGCTGCTGAGGGCGCGTGGGAGTAAGGAGCAGTGGGCCGAGCGCATGCGCTTGCGGGAGCAGAGAGAGAGAGACGTGCGGCTGGCTGCCGGGGCAGGGATTGCAGCAGCAGCAGCAGGGGTGTCAGAGGGGAGGCCGCGCGCCGTCAAACGTGCCCCGGCTATAGGTTAAATCCTCGGCGGCGGCGGCTGCTCCGCTCTTTCTCTCTCTCCCTCGGCTCTTCTACTCTCGTGCGGTATGCCTCCTGATCCCGCCTTCGCGGCAGCGCAATCCGCGGACCAATAGCTGGCCGCGCCACCGCCCTCGCTCTCTCGCTCTCTTCTCCTCTGTCAAGCCTCCCGAAAAAGCGCGCAGCCCAGAGCGGCCGCACACTGGCCGCGCGCCCGATCCCAAGCAAGCAAGCCCCTGCTCTTTGAGACTTTGACGACGAGTGAGCGAGAGAGAGAGAGAGAGAGGCTCTGCCTACTGGAAGAACCGCAGCTGGATCTTCTCCAAGCGCCGCGACCTTTGCCCTCGGATAAGCAACACTCGCTCTGCACCACCAGCCGAGATTCGACTGATTTTTACAAGTGCCCACGAGCCGTGGGAACGTGTCGCACTACCATGGCGAAGGAGCGCGAGCTTGCGCTGCTTTAGACTGGATTTTCCTGTTGAATCGCCAGTGAGACGCGCCGCAGAACGGGAGAGAGAGGAGAATAAAAGTGGACTTGGATTGGCTGGATGGAGAGATAGTTTGCTGCTGAACGTCCCTGGAACCCTCGGACCCTTTTTCTTGGTGTACTTTTTCTCGTTCGGTGATATGTTTGTGCCGACATAGGACTCTGTGCTGACTGATGCTGTTTAAAAAGTTCAACGTGGTACGCGTATTAATTCAAATAAAAGATCGTAGAGCTTTGATTGTCGTGCTGGGGTATGTGTGCTCTGTAAATTATTTCGTTCGATTTACCAAGCAATCGTAGATGTTTTGCCTGGAAAATTAATTATCGTCTGTTGCATGTTTGGAACGTATACATTCTTTGTTTTTTAAACCAGTTGATTTGAAATTTGTGTAGACGCGTGTAGGGTGAAAACAAAAAAGTTCCGCGTGCAAATTTAAACCGGCAATTATGGCAAATAATAAAAAAAAAATCATACTTTTAGCGCTCCGCTAGCGAGAACATGAATGATATCGCGACGATGGGTTCGTCGGAGGAGCATCACGTTCATCATCCTCAGTCGCAAAACGAAACGAGCTCGGAGCATCCGAAAAGCCCTGCGAGCCCACTGAGCGTACGTCATGGTGAGTCTAATCGATGAAAATTTCAATAATTAGAAAATTCGTAGTGCCAATGTAGAATAAAAAACAGTGGATTGTAAGTTTGTTAGACGTCCGTCGGACAACTCTTCTTCCGGATCTTGGTGAAAAGAAAAACCTATATCTAAACATATAGTTTTAGCCATAGCAGAACGAGGCGTATTTTTTATTCGCAATTAAATAATAAGTAGAAAAGCTTTTTTAAAAAGCTTACTTTATACGGAGCTTGCAACAAACTGGGGGTTACACGCGTGCTCAAACGACGATCCGTGCTTCAAAGCCCTCGACCATTCTAACGAGTCGAAAAGACATTCGGCAATCGCACCTAAGCCCATATCTCTTGATCGCCAAAGATCGCAAAGGCAGAAAGTGATATGGAGAATCCAGTCTCTTAATCGAGTCAATTTGAAAATTACCTACAGCCCTCGCGGCTTCGGGGGGACTGCAGAAAATTCGCTGCGGAATCAAATTACGTGATCGAAATGCCAAGTACCGTCTTTAGAGCCACGTGGCCGGCCGTGTGCGAGTGTGTATGTGCGCACACATAAAATCTACGTTGCCGCGGCGGCAACCCTCGGGGCGCATAATTAAGTGTAAGCGCCGTTGGGGAGAAACGCGCACGCCTACTAGCTTCCATTAACGCGTTTTGCCCTCTGCGATTTTATCGGCTTCGTTTCTTTAACTTTTATATTTCTCGTGTCGTTTATAGCAAAAAATTATCGATTGCCGTAGTCGAGGGATGATTGTTTATCAAAAATGAGTTGCTTATAAGCTATGAGAAACAGTCCTTTTTTTAAGCGTAGGCGGTATACATGCATGGGTTATCGAGGCAGTCAATTACAAATCACTTACGTTATATGCGCTATATGTGATGCAGCGCGCCCGACGCGCCGCAATCGTTCCAGGCCATTAGACAAATGAAATCTCGGAGCCTAGGAATGTCAGATACTCGGCGATGAGGTCTGCGGGACAGGGGGAAGGAGGGTGTATTGGGCAAAGTAAACAGGGTCGATCGTATACGACGGCAAAAACGCTGGTCCGCAGAGGCAAGGTAGGAGGGGAGTTAAGCGGTGCAGGGCTTTCGAAAAGGGAGAGAGTAGAAGAGACGGGGGCGGGGGGGGGGAAGTGAGAAAGTAAGCAAATAAAAATGACACTTCCTGACTTTGCCGCACAGCCGCTCGAAGCTATAGTGGTATTAAAGTGTTGGACAAACTGTTTGCCCTCGTCTTGAATAATGGATTTGTGTGCGTACATCGAGGATGAGGAATTGACAGGGCTTTGCAAAGTTTTTCTTTCTCTTTTCGAATTAGCTTCTGTTAGGCGGTATAGGACAGGGGCTGGGAGTAAGGGCAAAATAAACTTCTTGATCTGTCGTGTTTATTGAAAAGCTCGCTGAAAAATTAAAATACGCGAAAAGATAATAAACAAACAGATGATAAACAGTAAGACCATATCGTAATTTGCCAGTTCAGGTTGCGTTATTATCTCTCGGGCTGTGGAGATACGAAAAATGAGCTAGACAGGCTTATATCGAGGTAGCAAAGTGCATCAATCCGCGCGTTTCCCCCGACGCAATCGCAGCAAAGAGGCAAGCGCACGTATATATACAGCAGAGACGAATAAAACGGCAGGCACACACAGAGAAATCTACGAGAGAAAGAGAGAGGAGGAGGAGGAGAAGAGTGGAAAGCAGAGCTCTAACACACCGAGACGCGGGACAAAAGAGAGAGAGAGAGGGAGGCGGGAAAGCTCGGAGCGAGACGCGGGCAAAGTGAGAGATTGAATAAGAGCGAAGCCGGCGTATAGCGCAGAGCGAGAGAGGGAGCATAGTAGAGCGGGGCTTTCCGGGAGCGCGAGGGCGTCAAATTTCATTAGCATATCAATGCCGGGGCTGCTGTGCGCGCGCGCCTCGCCGTCGCGCAGCACACAGCTTTCCACGGGCACCTGCGTCACGCTCGGATCCTTCTCCCCCGGCCGGCGCCGCCTGTATTACGGGATCAGCGGGGCCAACGCCAGGCCGCCACGCCAGATAAATTGCAATGAGAAATGCTAGAGCTCTAGCCCCATCACCCCCGCGCCCCCCCCCCTTCTGCGGGCTTTATAGCTGCTGTCCTCGGAGCTTCATCGCTGCCGTATTAACGCAGACTGCCTGATTGCTCGAGGCTACTAATGTCTCAAACGCTCGACTGCTCTGTCATTTTGGAGGAGGGATTTTTGGGTCATAGCTCGATTTGCCTTCTGTTTTTCTTTTTTGCTTTTTCACAAATTTAAAAGAAACAAAATTAGCAAAAGGTTCATAAGGGAATAAGAGAAAAAAAATAAAAGTAAGTATCTTTTTACGAGTTACAAAAAGAAGGGAAAAAAGGTATAAATGTAGAATTCGAAGTAGAGTCTTCTTTTTGCGTCTTCCTTTTTATTTCCAGACGGATCAAATTGGGATTTGGCTGTCGCGTTGTTTGACGAACGATTTACATGAGTAAAACGCGGCGCCGCTATTATCCCACCCAGAAAAACACAAGAACATAAGAAAAAAGCCACTCGACTGAAACAAATAGAAATAAATAAAGTAGAAATGAAAGTAAAAGAAACGCAGACTAGCGGAAGCTATAACTAGTTTTGAAAATCAAACAATTAATCGTATCAGAGCGGGGATTCGCTCTCTCGCGCCGTGCGGGCGGCTTTTATCGCACGAGCCAGCAACAACTCATAAATAATTTATCTCTCTCTCTCTGGCTGGCGCGTAAAGAAAAGAGAGAGAGAGAGAGATATCTCCAGCGGGGTGGGAGCGACTCTGGAAGAAGTCGAAGTGGAAAGGAAGAAGCGAACTGGAAGAAATTAGAGCCCAGGCTCCGGTGCTTACGGGGGAATAAGAGAGAGGATCAACTGGAAGAAGTAGTAGACGTCGGGAGGGACGTTGGGCAAACATCTGCGAGTCGCCGGCTCTCTGTAAATGCGATTCCGGGCGCGGGGGAGAAGTAACGGCACTTTCGACCGAGAGAGAGAGAGAGAGAGAGAGAGAGAACCCTGTGCTTACGATCTTGCGCCCACTTATTTTATTAGTCACGCTTTTCATTAGGCCGCGATTTGATGGAATTGTATTTATTGCTGGGGAGGGAGTGAGTGGCAGCGCGCCAGGGGGGCTCGGAGAGAACAAGGGAGCTCTCGAGCGCAGACACGGGCTGGAAGGTGAGAGCTAACGAGCCCGCAATGACGCCCTGACGTTCGGCTCATCGCGCCTCTTCCCACAATTTCTCATGGCCTCTGCAATAGATACCGCAATGAAAAAGATGGTCTTTGAAAATTGGCAGACTCGGGGGAGAGCAGCGTGATATCGCCGGGCCTGCCGGAGCGCTACAGTCCCTCGCTGACGTCGTCGACGACGGCCCGGAGCGGGAGCCAGCAGCACGACCCGTACGGCTCGCGCTCGGTCCAGGACTGCCCGATGCCCCTCTGCCGGGGCCTCGGGCCCGAGGGCTTCCCCCTCGCCCGCTCGCCCTACCTCATGGCCCTCGAGAACGGCCACCCGCACATGCTCGCCGCCGCCCAGCACCACCAGCCCCAGCACCTCTCGCCGGTCCACCATCACGCGGTCGCCCATCAGCCACCGGGCCTCCAGCAAGCCCAGCAGCCGGGCCAGCAGCAGCAGCAGCAATCGGCTAACCACCAGCAGCAGGCCCACCACGCGGGCAAGCCCCCGAGGAGCCTCGGCCTCATATGCGTCGTCTGCGGCGACACGAGCTCGGGCAAGCACTACGGGATACTCGCTTGCAACGGCTGCAGCGGATTCTTCAAGCGCAGCGTCAGGAGGAAACTCATATACAGGTGGGTCTTTCTATGTCTTTATCCTGTATGCATGTATCGATGTCTCTCTAGGAGGCTTCATGTAGGACAATTGCCTTTTTTATAAACATTTTCTCAGAGAACGATGATTCTCGGTCACCCGCTGATCCGCGATACGTGTTACATCTCAATTATTCATCTCGCCCCTACACAGAGATACACGATCGATCAAGCCGCTAATTCTCTGCTACGTAGCGAGAAGGAGGAGAAGGAAAAAAAGAGGAGATGGAAAATGGAATATAAAAAAGCAAGCGCTACAAGGCTGAAAAGAGCGGGAGAGAGAGTGGAGCACGTGCCGGTGTTAATCCTTGCCGCGGTAGGTTAAACGGCCATCTGCTACCTTGCTCCCGATATGAGCCTTAGCCCTCTGACACCGAGAGACGCGTCCTCGATGGGCCTGACTATCTATAGCCGACGACATGTGGTCCCGCTCGAGTAGGCTTAGCCCGAGAAGCAAGAGAGAGAGAGAGAGAGAGAGTGATCTTCCAAAATTGATGCGCGTGTAGGCGGGAGAGAAAGCGTATACATACACGAAACTATTTGCCGGGCCAGCTCTCGCGCGGCATTCCCCCATGGGACTGACTATCCATCTCCATCGGATCCCTCTTAGCCGAAATCACTGTCTATTCCCGTGTCGACCTTTCTCTCCCCCTTTTGCCTCTGTCTCTGTCTCTGTCTCTTTTCGCTTGTTTTAAATTTATTCTTCTTGTTTTTTTTCATTTCGAGCGTCTACACGAATGCCAGCTTGGGACGAATCCGCTACTGTGGGCGGCACTTTTTTATTATTCGTGTACTTTCGATTGATTTGCATATGGTTATATTGTTGATCCTGTTTTTGTCTGATCTCGCATTTCGATATTAGATAGGTTTCGGTCTTGCCCGAGAAATTGTGTTGCCAAAAAAGTTTTCGTTGATACTGACTGATTTTGGAAGTAAGTGTAAACGCGATGTTTTATTGACACGCAGGATAAGCATGTTTACGTCTGATAACCGAATTATACATAAAACACTGTGGGCAAGATCGAATCTACAATCGCGTCAGTTTGATTTATTCGAAAAGCCTGGAAATATATGTAAGTCACGCACGCAA
Source organism: Anagyrus pseudococci (assembly GCA_030522585.1). Classification (NCBI taxonomy): domain Eukaryota; kingdom Metazoa; phylum Arthropoda; class Insecta; order Hymenoptera; family Encyrtidae; genus Anagyrus; species Anagyrus pseudococci. Next base: position 43,399 of record JAPYYQ010001479.1, read on the forward strand.
GCGAATCCCCCATGGAGAACCGGAGCCATAGCAGCTCTACACTATCACGTATCCCTCGGCGTTTAGAAAGAATTGACCTCCACCAGGGGATTTGAATATAATCATTCACAGTTTCGGTGTCCATTTCCAAAATTCCACAACTCCGTCACAACCCTATCGAAAATCTGCCCCTCTCCCATCGATAAATTAGAGCAACACCGTACCATATTTCACACCATCGACCACATCTCTCTGTTCATCCGACCGAAATCTCGCCTGGTAAGCCACTTAAACGCAGCGCTAGTAGGGCTCGCTTAAAAAGCGCCAGATACTCATCGTCGCGAGTCGGTAAGTTTAAATCCGATTAGCGCATCATTGAGAAACGTGACACCTGCTACGATTGCCGCTCTGTACGTACAAGCCCCTACAGCAGCCTGCAGGCAGATGCGCTCCTGTGCTCTTTATTTCAAGAGTCAGGCCGCGTGACTCGACGTACACACCTCCCGGGAGCGCTTGAGACTTGTTTAGCGGAGATTGTGATTTTAGGCCCGGATTAAGCGATAGAGTGTATTACTGTTAAACTCATCCTGGCGTTTATCAAAGAACCTCCTGCTATTGTCAAAGATGCGCCGAGGCGAAATTGAGTGTGGTCGGCGATCGAGTGTGCTCGCTTAATTCCCGACGTACACGCGTATACGCTTTGTTCGCGATCTACTCTCAGATCTGTATCATATCCATATTGATGTAGATTTGTTAAAATCGATAAATTAATTGTTTACCACCTGTGCCTTTTCCAAACACCATAATAACAAAAAAACGCGAACAAATCGTGAAACTATCAGTGCGCCGCTATATACGGAGAGGCAGAGGCTCTCGAGTTGAAACGCATTGAACGATGTACATCGCGTATAGGCGCAGCAGCAGCAGCAGCAGCAGCAGTCCAGTCAGATGGCCGCTAATGCTTGGAAAGACCTCTTCAGAGTCTGCGCACAGATAACCAATTACCCGTTGGAGCCGTAGCGCGTTATATAGCGCTGGTGGGCGCACGCACACACCCTCGATCTCTCGGCGCTGATCCTCGGTCCAAAGCGACAGATGCGCGTGCCCTTCCCCTGCTGCTCTCGAGCTCTTCTCCAAATCGTCCTGGATTAAGTATCTCGGTGCATATAACCCGAAGACCCATCCTATTGCTCCATCCTATCCGCATAGGAGGCCAGTTGGCTTTGCCTCGTCGATTGTTTGTTTACGCGAGATGATTTCCGACGGTTTTGACACTGGCCGTCCTGTCGTTGTCGGGCTTATTTACCTCTGATGGATATGCGGCTTTGACACACGGCTCTCTCTCTCTCTCTCTCTCTCTCTCTCTTTCTCTACTGCTCTTGTGGGGCTTGGCTAGAAAAAATAATAAGTCACCATGGTTACCGAGAGAGTGACTTTCCAGATTTTTCGGACAGAGAGATGTATAAATTGAATTTCGGAGAGCGAAAGGAGATACATTCTTTTTAGGTATTGTTGTTTTAGTATAACGACAATTTGTATTAAATCTATAATGGTGAAGGCTTAAAAAATACAAAGACGGAATTGTTGGACGCGTGAACGACGAGTCTTTTTACGAGGGCGTGCCGCGTCCGAGGCGTTTGCTCGAGTTTATGCATGCATAAGAGAAAAATCACATTGCTAAGCCGTAACGAGCTCTCCCCCCCTTCCTCTTTCTCGTTGTCTCTCAGATCTCTCGGCTCTCCCGACTATTAAAATTCCACGGCTGGTTGCTCTCTTAGCGCAGCCTCTCCTCTCCGTCAAATAACACATTCTCTTAATTTACCCAAAACCCTCCAAAAAAATAAAAAAGAAAGAAAGAAAAAAAGAATAATCCCCGTGCTCGATAATGCGCAAGCGTGTGCATTCGAGCAATTCGTTTCGTCAAACACCTCATGAAAACGAAATCATCCCAGCGCTTAGCCCCGCTCGCGGCGAAAGGGCTATCGCGAGCGAGCGCGCGCGTTGCTCTAGGGGTCGTAGAGAGAAACGTCTCCAGCGGCGCGTTAACGCGGCAAATATGTATCATATCTGCGGCCGCGGTTGAACCCACCAAGCCGAAAGAAAGAGACGAAGAGAGAGAGAGAGAGAGAGAGAGAGAGAGAGGTAGCTACGCTGTACCAAAGCAGTCGTACAGGGGCGACTGGGGGGAGATGGTTGAAGCGGGCTGTAAGAGAGGGGTCGAAGCTCGTCAGGCAGCAGGGGGGCTCTTCCGACGGGGCGTGAACGCAAATCAATTTGCGAAAGGGGAGAAACAACGAAGAGAACGGCCAGCCTATACTGCCTCTCGCTCGCTCGACCACCCGACGACGAGCGGCTACGCGCTAACGGACTATGTACGTAATGCCTTTTAATAACCGGGATGTGTCCGAGGCGTTTGCGTTCTGCAAATCCTTGCCCCCCCCCCTCCAACTCTCTCTCTATATATAAATGTGGGATATGGCTTTGATCGGATGATTCGGTGAGTTTGGGGGTAGCGCGATCGACGGATATGACTCGAGCAGACCCGTAACGTTACGCCGGTTATTAATATAGCGCTATATAATAGACTGGCGGTTTGATTGAAACGAGGAAAGCCGACGAAATTTGGACATATTCAATTGTACTTTCTTTTTGCTCTGCGTAGTCAGAGAAAGACGCGCAGAGTGAAAAAGACGTATAGATCTCGATGATGCCTTAAGGGAGACTTACCCTCTCTCTCCAACTATTTAGCCCCCAACCGAGTCTCTCTTTCTCGCCAACAGGCTTTTTCTTCTCTTTCGCGTCGTTTACATAGACTCGAGAGCTGGCTCCCTTCTTACGCCCGAGAACAATATGCCGCAATGGCGTGGAAGAAATTTTTTTTCCGTCGCGCCCTTCCAGATAAGCCGTGACAGCCTTTCAACGACTCATCTTTCTCTCCTTCCTTTAACGCTGAATTCCTCTTTTTTTCAACGGAAAATTCATCTCGATGTGTCAAACAAAGCGCGCACCGTATCCCAACCCGGCAGAATAGAAAAAGCGCGCGTCCGGCCGAGAGAGCCGAGAGCTTTACGTCCCTCTCTCGCGAAGCTCGATGCTCGTTAAATTCGATTAGTCCGGCATTGTCGAGAAGTAACCCCGTTACATCCCGGCAGGACACCGAGAGAAGTGGCTTATACGCGAGGAGGGATTTTACCGCCAGCTGGACATCCTGCCCGCCTCGGCGGATTTACTTCTCGGCCAATGGAAGGGAGAAGAGTCGCTTCTGCCCCGGACTTTTACTTCCTCCTTCTCCTCACGCGGGCTCTGTAATCTTCGCTGGGGGTGCGAGATTAGATATGTCTCAGGCGGAAAAGTTTCTCCGGGAGGTGGTTTAAGCGCTGATGACGGTTGTCTTTGGCTGCCAGACTCGCCAGTATTGTTGCAAGCAAGCAAAAGAAATATTGGTCGGTGTTGGAGGCAACGAGATTTCAGTGTCTTTGAAAAAATCTACATATTTGATTTGACATAGTGTGAAAGATAATTGTGAAAGAAACTTAGGATAACGAGGGGAATGGAAGAGTATGATTGAATTGTGTGGGCATTGGGTGCTGTGTAATTGAAATTACTAAATCTCTATGTGCGTGTATGTGTGCAGGTGCCAAGCGGGAACCGGGCGCTGCATCGTCGACAAGGCGCACCGCAATCAGTGCCAGGCATGCAGACTGAAAAAGTGCATGCAGATGGGAATGAACAAGGACGGTGAGTACAGTTACGCCGCAATAACTCGCTTGGACTAGATCCAGAAAACGATAAAAAGAAGAAAAAACAGCGACGGAAAGTAAACCGCGATCTATACGGGCCATCCCTGCCTCCCTACGAAGCGAGAGAGATGAGAAAGAAGCCGACGCCATTTCTCTGAAAGAGCCCTTCGCAGACGCGCAAATCAATCGGATCCGCTGGCGGGGGAGGAGGAAGCGTGAGTTTCGAGACGTCGTAGGGTGTACGTCAGGAAGGAGGGGGGAGAGAATCCAAGAGCCGAGCCGAAGAGCAGACTCCCGCACCTGCGGGGGCATTACTACGTCTACCCTCCCATCAACGGGCCGCGACTCGTCTCTCCCGGCGACTTCTACAGCCGGGCAAACTTTCTTATTGCCGAACTTGACGTCGTAAAGAGGAATTGGATCGGATTCAACCCGGGCTATATGCGGCTATAGATCGGGCTTTTTTGCTGCTGCTGCTGCTGCTGCTGCTGCTGCTGCCGAGGGAGCGAGAAAGAAAGCGCTTTCACGCGCTTGTCAATGGCGACGGATTTGAAAAATCTCTACTTTCTGCTCTGGCCTCTTTCTCGCCGTGTATTTGAGCAGTTAGCGCGACGTTACCCGTTTTCTTGCCTTGGCCAAGGGATTTTGCTTTGAGCAACGCAACGTTAACCGGGAGCTTTTCACGCTGGCTAAAGGCTACGTAAAATTCGGCCGCTCACAGGATATAAACCGCGAATTGAGCACAGAGAAAGCTCCAAGTGCGCGTGCTTAAAGTGTCGCGCCGATCGAATACGCGACGACTACTCCGGGAGAAAAAGTTAAAAGAGCCGCAGGGCACTTTTCGTTAGCCACGCGTATAGTTTCTCTCACCCTTTAGCCGCGTCCCCGGCGTACATGTATACCAGAGAGAGAGAGAGAGAGAGAGAGAGAGAGAGAGAGAGAGAATTGAATTGAATTGAATTGAATTTTATTGTCAGCTAAGAGTGGGTACCCTGTATAGCCGTGGCTTAGGTAACTACATCACAGT
>JAPYYQ010001480.1:0-33022 GCA_030522585.1 Anagyrus pseudococci
TAACTAATGGTATTTTTTAAAAATTTTTAATTCTAATAGATTTTTGTAAATTAAATAAAAAGTAAAAAATCGGCCGACTCGCCCCATCCTCCCCTATACGAATAAATATTATCCAAATAAAAATTAATTGATTTTAGTTGCGTTTATTTATTTTGGTTGTCTTAATTGTAATAAAAGTATACAAAAAACCAGTTGCTCTCGTGCCTTAGCGAATTTTTATGCGATTGAGATAGGTTGACCAATGGGCCCGGAAAAAATATGACTTCATGCAGGACGTGTATCATCATCAACTCATAATGTCTCATATTTGTTATTTTATTTACACTTGTTTTCTCTTGATAAGATAAAAGAAGGCGCAGTTTCTCTATAAAATGTCATGTTCGTCGGCTAAACTCTTCAGTCTCCTCCGAATTTCTCTAATTTTTATCTCGCTCTTCTTGCGGGATTACCAGAAAAATGACATCGCACAAGCAGCAGTTTTTCACGGCACTAGCCGTATTAATCGTGCTCGTGGCATTAGCCAACGCCAACGATCTTGTTATCGGCAAAAGAAAGCCAAGAGACAGGCAGGTTAGCCGTGTTCCTATAAATATTCGTGGGCAGCCTCGCAAATCCGTGTCGGTGACGCCGACCTACAAATACAATAAGAATATCACCCAGATAATAGCACGTGATAGAGGAATCAAAGGTGGCTATGCTACCGTTCTCAGTGGAGGCGTAGGATTCAGAAATGTCACCCTTAAACTGTGGAGCCAACTGGGTCAACCACTTAATTACACCATTGAAATTTATGCCAAGTAAGGGTTTCGATCGCTCGAGGTAATACGAAAACGAAAAATATAATCATTGCATCACTTGGAGAGCAGCGATAAAGCAGCAGCATGTCAGATGTAACTTATTGACACTTAAAATTAAGTGCAATTATGGATTTTTGTTAAAATGTAATAAATATTGAAGTTATTCAAAAGTAAATATTAGTTGTTTATTTTACAATATTGTTTTGAGATCGATTTTACCCACTTGTTGTATGATATACACATTTTTACCATGAATTTTGTGGAAGAATAGTTGTTTTAACGTTAGGGAATGACTTAAGTAAAGTTTCAAAATCGTAGATACTTTATTACAATTACGAAATTCGAATATCTTCAAAATTAAGTTAATAAAGTAAAGTCTTGACCGAACGGCATGCATCAGCATTGAACAATTTTCATTGATCGCCGATTGCATCTTATCAAAATATCGTCGTTACTCATATTGGCTTTTATCATTAACAATTATATTTGATAAGAAACAAAATCTAAGATTAATGAGTAGCTGAGACAATTTAAAAAGGATTCACAAGCAGCCAGCGTCAGCTTGTTCCTAACGCGACCTAGAAGTACTCGTACAACCGTTCAAAATGGCATCTTGCAAGCACGTATTGGCCGTGTTGGCTGTCATTCTAGCCATCGCAGCAATTGGCGTTGACGCTGCTGGCTTAATTCAAGGTAATAGAGAGTCTGGCGACGAACTTACGTGCACCGACGAAGTCCATCTGCCTGCTCAATCCGGAGTATCCATGTGGGCGGATAGGACCTGTTCCGGTCTGCCGAGCGGATACTTGATCAACAGGATCGAAGCTGAAGATCAGTCGAATACAGGTGACGTTAAGATCGAGTCTGGTGGTCTCGGCAAAAACAACGTCAAACTCTTCATGTGGAGTAAGCCTGGCAAGCAACTTCACTTCACCATTAAAGTATACTCCAAAAAATATTAATTCAAGATTCCAATATGAATGTCGCATTAATTGTATGTAAATAAACGGTCTCGAAATAAAGATTAACTGATTTTAGTGAGTAAAAACAATTAAACTGTGTTTAATTGTTTTGGCTATTTTATTGTAATATTGCACAAACTTATTCAATATTTTTTGAAATATTGTAATTCGATTTTCGCGTTCGAAACGAAAAAAATTACATCATTATTAAGTATATTGTAAAAAAATAAATTCTGTTTCATTTAATTTGTAAAACACGTTTATGTAAGAAGTAAGATAAATTTTGATTGCGTTCGTCTTTGATTTAGTTAAATCAATTTTTACGTATATCAATGGTATATGTAAATACTAAAAGGCTCGGCAAAATCGATCAGATCAGTTTGATAAATACACTTATCAACACCCGTTAGTTCGAAATAAAAGAATACAACATATCAAATTAAACTATCAAATTTCCCGGACTTTAAGCATCGCGCATAAATAAAGCTCATTGTCATTACATGGATATTTTTAGTATTAACGCGGCAAAATATAACTTCCAAATATTTTCATATCAGTATCGTTGAATAAAACTCTTGCAAATAATCATATAATCAGTTACGTTGTATTCCTCATCTTTAATTGATGAATAATATCTCTTTAAGCTGATTAGTTAATGCTCGAACAAGAAAATAAAATTGATTTTTTGGGTTAATTCACTGACAATACGTCAAACATTGCACGATTACGTGATTTACGTAATTTAAAAAAAAAGAAATTATACGATCAACGTCTATAGTGAAAACGTATTGACGTTATTGTTAAAAAAGTACCAAGCAATACGACCAATATCATTGCCCACAAATCATCCGAACAAACTTGATCTCGTATTGACGAACTACAACAGCTGGCAGCGCGCGTTTACATTTAACAGCCGCACAAAGTATACGTCAATTCAGCGCGCAAGGGTAAGCAGCTCGCCATTTTGCCCGATTCTTGATAAGATAACGCGCGTCAGTCGGCCGCGGGCTTGTTAATTTAAACGCCTGGCGCACGAGCCATCCTCCCAAGATCTCGCAGTGCCATCAAGTCAAGTACACCATAAGCAAGCGCAGAAAAATGACGTTCTTCACAAACTTCGTCTACCTGCTGCTCTTGGCCTCGCTCACCCAGTCCAGCGAACTCGAAGATAACTTAAGGGAAGGCATAGAAGACAAAAACGACGTGGTCGTCTGCCTGAAAAGGGTGCAGGAATCGGCAGTACCAAACGAGATCATCAAAACGACCTACAAGTGTAATGTGGACTACGACGACCAAAGCATCACCTTCGTTCGCGCCCTGAACGTCGGAGTGAGGAACAAGGGCGGAAAAATCCGCGTCGTCTCCGGTGGGTATGGCTATAAGAACGTCGAACTGGAGATGGTCAGCCAGCCGGGCCAACCGATCGATTTCTCCATCAACATTTTCGCCAACCCGAGCCGCTACTCGACCGCGACCACGAAAAAACTCTTTCCCAATTGATTCTCCGAGCGGCGACCTATACGCGACCGCTGTGGAATGCACTTGTGTCAGCGAGTGTGTTCTCGTCTATAAAGCTTTATGGTCTTGGAGTTTTATTGCCGCGGAGAGCCGAATAAATAGTACGACACTATCTATTTTGTAATCAGCAAAGGAATGGAAATTATCAGCCTGCAAATAATCTTGCACGAGAGCTGCAATTTGCAGTTTTTGTAACAAAATTTTGAAGTGAAATACAAAAATAGTTAAAATATAATACAATTTTTCTTACGTGTGGTATTCATTTAATATTCATATGCCTTGAATCAATAACATCTTCCTTAAATCATTCATTGAAACACCTGATACTATTTACTTTTTTTAAACACTTCCAAGTATATCAGAAAAAAAAACCAAATTAGTTTAATCACCTACTGACGTCAGAAGATTGTTTTTCCCATTTTGTATCTCACGGTGGAGATCTAATTATTCAATGAGAGACAATTTTTCAGAAATTACCATTGCAGATTATCTTAAAATTTATCGCTTTGTTTAAAATTTACAAATTTCACGTAGTTTTACGTCAAACAAAGTATCGTATCTCCCAAAATTCCAGATTGTCTGTGTCAATTGACCTTTACGCGCAATTACTTTAGAATAAATTGATTTTTTACGCAATTAAACACAGAAACAAAAATGCAGAATCTTTAAATGTTTAGCAATGACTTGAAAAAAATCTCTAAATAATAATAATTAACCAAGCTTCATTAAGTATGTTTTAGGTCACTTACGAAATGTTTGTACATTGTATTTATAAGCTCAATTACTCAAAAATTTAATGAACTTTTTTAAAAGAGCTGGAATAAACAATCTTTGCAATTTTACTACACATAAGGAGTGGTAAATGTCGTTTAGCAGTAGGGTGTCGCGTAGATGTAGACCGAGAAATTGAGTGGGCTGCTACGCGGACTCCACATGTTGAGGCTGATACTCTTCTGGCAAACGCCTCCCTTGTAGATCTGAGCAAGGCCGCCTTGCTCGGGACAAATGCGGTCCAGCACGGCCACGTAAGTAATGTACTGATCGTGACGGGTGACCTCGCAAGTAGTCCACATGTGGGCTATCTTGCCTGGCTGCTCGCTCATGAAAAACTCACCGTGGCATAATAAGGCGTCGTTTTGTTGACGCTGCCCGGCTACGAAGTTCCTGCCTTCGACTGCTAAGATCAGCCCTGACAACAGCAATAATACGTGACTCTTGACTGAAGTCATTTTTTTATTTTTGTTCTATGCACTTTTAGGTTTTTCTTGTTTTGTTTGTAGGTTTTATTGGCAGTGTCGTAGAGTTTGCTGGGTATTGCTATTTACATATTCAATTGGTAAACACACGTGGTTTCTCCAACTTCTCAGACATGGTACGACTTGAGCTTTTATCAAAAATATAAATATTTCAATTGTACCTGGAAACAAAAGTAATAATTTTGGTGTACGTTTAATGAGTAAACAAAAAATAAATAATATGTACCTAATGTACATAAATGATCGAAAATTCTATGCTTTCTTAGTTTTTTGTATACTGCAATAGACATCCTTTTATGAAACTGAATATTGTCAATAAAAACCTCGTCCTTATCAACGTAATTAAACATTCAAAAACATTCAAAGATACGTAATATGGGTTGTTGCAAAATTTAACGAATATTTAAACAAAATTAAAAATTATTCGCCTGTCGTACCTGTGCTGTTCGTCTCCTCTACGTCCACCCAAAAACTAAACACTCTTACTTAGGCCTGTTCGAAATGCTATCCATACAGCGCAACACAACTGCACATCCTTGGATTTTTCCAGAAGAAAGAAAAATTATATGCATTTACATGTTGGTTCAATAATCAAACTAGATCTTTCACCTTGGAAAAAACATTTTTTTCTCGGATTTAATTACGCCTAGTTACAACACCTAACAATAAGGAAAATTATTTTTTTTTTTTGACACGTGACACGACTACCCTTTTTACATGAATAATGCTTGCTATTTTCAGGTGTTTTTTCTAATTAAGGAAAAAATATCGCCACTGAGCTTCATATAAATAGCTGCCTGCTTTCGTTACCTTGGATTCTTTAGTTCCGCGAGGATCATAATAGACGTAATGAAGCTGCTATTCTCTTTTCTTATTGTGGCGTTTGTAGCCTGCAATGTGGTAAGCCGATACGAATATTATTTTAAACAATATTTTAATTTTTTTATTTCAAACGAAAAATAAAACTGTATCTTTTTAGTTGGGCTCGCCATTGCCGCATAAGCCTCATCAACATAACAATACAAACCTCGTAAAAGGTAAAATATATTTCACTGCACAAATTACTAAAGGTAGTTAGTAACAATGTGAAATTATCTTATTATTTACGTTACATTAGATTCGCAGCCCGGCATGCTATTCAAGAATGGCGCCAACATGATGCCTAAAATGGATCAAAAATCAACTCCAGCTGCTGGAGGACCACCATCTACTCAAGCGTCAACAGCTTCCGCTTAATCCAGCGTATATAAGTAAATTAAATTTAAAAAACTGCACTTGTTACTTTTGTTTGAAAATGTTAAGCACAAGATTATGCAATAAAATTTAAAAAAATATCCCTTGCTTATGTTGATCTTTACTTTCGACCTAATCTTACAATGTTATTACTAATATGTTTAAATGTATTTTCGTATATATATATTTTTTTTTTAATCAACTAAATAATTACAAAAATATAATGAATTTTCGAGTAAATCATACATTACTAACAATAAAAATAATAAATACATTATCATTTCGTTTTAAAATAATTTATTCAATGTCATTCGTGACGATAAACAATATCAGTTATACCAGTTTCACAGCACACGATTACTAATCTACAATCCATAGTCTTCGGTACAATAACAACTAGATCCTCTGGAATTTCAAACGCCACACGGCTGCTTCAACGCGTTCTAGCATAAAGCTGCACGGTAAAGTATATTCCATGAAAGCGCTGACTCTCGAACTCGAGGGTAGCATTGACGTAACCAGGTCCGCCTGAAGTGAGGGCAGCCGTGGCCCCAGTGCCGTCGGTCGCGTGGTCCAGGGCGGTGACTTGGGTGATGACGTAGTCTTTGGGAGCTTGGTAAGTTTCCTCGTGCTCGACGATCAGGCCGATCCAGCTCGCCGACACAGACACTTCTTTCTCGAGCACCAGTAGATCGCCCGGTTGACGGCTGCCGACGATCAGGTGGTTCGAGCCGAACGCTAGTGGTGTAGTAGAGTTGAGCGACTTGGACGTTGCGCTTGTGGCGAGGATAGCCAGGGCGAGTAGCAAGGACTTGACGAGACTTGGCATGTTGATGCTTATAGGCGCACTGCTTGCAATTGATGTCCGGGGGATCGAGCTGCTCTATTATATATTGTATATCAATTGGTATCTTATCGGGATAAACGGTAAAAATGCTGAGATGTTACGCTCGTAATGTATCTGATGAATATAATCAGGTGAACATCGGAGCTGGATGAATCATTGTCTAGAAGCATCTGGGAATAAGCATTATGATGGCCTTTTTATGCCTAACGTTCTGGGAACGAGATTGGTTCTGACGAAAATATTTAATTGCGGTATTAATTACGTTTCATGACTCATTGAAAAAAGGCAACGTCAAAAAGAAGAAATAAAGGTAGAGTAACAAAAATAAACGCGTTGTTAATATAATGATTTTTAGATAATTGATTTGAATGAAAATGAGATAAAAATTCAGTGTAGTATTAAATTTAACAAATTCTGCCAGAAAAGATTAAAAAAAGGTAACATTTTTGAAAATTAAAATGAAAAATATTCTATTTTTTAGTTTACCCGGTACTAAGACTTTGGTTAAAAGCCAATACCGCGAAATCTTCCTGTACAAGCGCCGATAAGGAACTATTTTCTTGAAAATTCTAATTTTTAAATATAACGCGATAAGACAGATAGGTTTTCCCTTGCACGAAATGATAATTATAAGATCTAGCATTCTTTTTTTACGTAAATAATGGTTCTACCATTTCTAGTTCACAATCAATAGTTTCAACAAAATAAACGATTGTAAAAAATTTAAATATTTCAATTATTTTCAGCTAAAAAACACCAATTTCGGTAATATTGGATAACGCACAAATTTAGTAGCTCTTTGATAATCATAATAGAGAAAAAAACATCGCTAAGCTTATCAATTTCTTCGGGTTTATCTGACGACATTCGTACAATTATAATTTTAACATCAGCTAAAAGCAACTGGAGAACTTTATTACAGCGTCACACGCTGCTTATCAGGGATTTACTTATGTGTAGCCTGTGTGAATGTTCTTACGAAAAGATAAGTTATGGCGCCAGAGTAACGTGATCAAAATTCGTTGGAATATACGTACGTGACCAACATGAACGTAAAACGGTACTGACAACATTACAGCAATGACCATCTGTTTCAAGGATCGCACCATACATGGTCACCCGATCGATTACCATTCGTGTACAGTAAAGCAAATTGCTTGGTAAATTATTTATTTGACTGTTTTAATCAACTAAAAATGGAGGAAACGTTATGCAAGTTATCGACTACAGCGCTTTTTGGATCCAAATAAATTCATTTATTTTTAATAAACATTTCGTTCTCGTATTTAAAAGTACAAAACTGTTTCTTTTAGCGCTAATAGTAATCATACACTTACAGAAAAAACGCATGTACAATATTTCAAAAATATGTTCTCGGCATGTCCTATTTTTTTTCTTTTTTTTACAGTATACGGAGTTACACTATTTTCAACGATTCAAATCGGTGAAACGAAAAAGAATAAAAAAAATTCTCATTTTGATTATAATAAAGGACAGCATTAGGGCGTTTTTTCTCTTGGGATTAAATAATGTTACACGTTAAAAAAGTTGAAGGAGCAAGAAGGGTGGGAAGGGAATCAGGGCTGGGAAAACTTCTAAAATTAAGCTTCTTGCTCCATGGGTTCAGCTTCATCTTTAGCATTTTCATCTTTGTCGCCTCCGTTCTGTTCTGTGGTTGCCGCTTTGCCTTTTGCCGCGGCCTTACCTTTTTTGGCCGGTGCTTTGGCAGCCTTCCCCTTTTTCGCTGGTTTCGAGGGTTCTACCGATTTCTCTTCAGACCCATCTCGGCAATTGTCGGCTGAATCCGATTCAACACCGTTTTCTTTAGATTCTGTATCTGCTTCAGCTTCTTTGGAATCTTCGTCATCCTTGCTTTCTGAATCTGCAGGTGTTTCATCGTCCTCAGCATCTTTTTTCCCCCTACCTTTTTTAGGGGCAGCTAAAAATTTAAAATATAATTCATTAAGTAACTGTAATATTTCTTTTAACTATTTTTATTTCAATTTTGATTTCAAAATGATTTATCCAAATACTTCAACTATGTTAACTTTAGTAAATATAGGGTTTTAAAAAATATTTGTCTTGATAAATTAATAAGAAACATTATTTACTCACCAGCTTTTGCTCCTCGACCTTTGCCTTTTTTTGCTGCAGGTTGACTCTTCTCTTCTGATTTTGCATCTTCTAAAATAAGAATATTTATGATAATATAAAATTAATTAAACATGGTACATGTGTATAAAGTATGTTTTTTACCTTCATCATCTTTCTCGGCAGCTTTTTTGGTAGCTTTTCCTCTTCCTTTTTTAGGTTTTTCTGCTGGCTCCTCAGCAGAGTTATCATCATTTTCGTCTTCTATCTTCTCCTCTTCTTCTTCTTTTTGAACTTCTGCTTTCTTGCCTTTTTTTGGCGCAGTCTTCTTTTCTGTGGGTTCTTTTTTAGCAGCTGCTTTTTTTGGTGCTGCTTTCACCGGAGCTGGTTCTTCAACCTTTTTGTTTTTGGCTGCCCTGGGTAACCTTACTTCCTTTGTAACTGGTTCCTCAGCTGGCTGAGTTTTCTTCTTTTTTGTTGCAGAAACATCATTGTTAACAGCAGCTGGAGCTTCAGCTGTGTCTGTTTCTGCCCTCTTTGTAGGTTTTCGTGGCATATCTTAAACTTAACACATGAATATATTTATTAAACATTGCAAATAATTGTCTAAAAATCTACAATGTAAGATAATTACAAGCTTGATAATATATTTTGTTTGCAGATTCAAACTTAAAAATTGTGTAGCATGTGCTTTTCAGCTTACAACATTGTTTAAAAAAAGTAACAATAAAAATTCTAATTTTTGATAATCAAGATCGAAATTTTTGAATCTTCAAAACAAGTTAAACAAACAAGGAATTTTGAAAAGGAAAGTCACATTGATAGGCAAATAAAGTACTAACATGCCATGGCGCGATAAAAATGCCCAGAGTATAACAAAAATTCGAGTATCAACAGTTTGGGCTCGAAAAAAAAGCTTCACGTTCGTGGAATCACGAGCAGCCCTTCCGAGAACCTCCGGCAAGAATCGACTCAACCCCTGACGACTCTTGCCCTTGAGATATATCGCGGCACATACAGCTCTCTCTCTCTCTCTCGAAGCGTCAAAAGAAAGAAAAAGCCAAGAGACGCGTCGTCGCGGTGGCGAACGCGAGGAAGAGAAACGAAAAGAGGGAAGAAGTGTCCCCGCGCACACGACCGTTGTGCACACGCACACCGGCGAATCGGCTCGGCTTGACAAAAGAAGTCAGACGGATACACGCGCACACGAGACGCCATGCGCGCGCGCGCGCGCGCGGCCCACCGAGGGGGAGCCGCACCAGAGCGCGTCGTCCCCGCGCGTTCCCTCGCTGGCCAAATAATAATCCTCTCGGCGGCCCTTACTCGATCCCGAGCCCCTATCGCCCGGCCGCCTCCTCGTCGTCGTTTCGAGGGAGAAAGCTGGAAAAACGCGAGATAGCCGAAGGGGAGAGGCTCTCGCGAGGAAGGCTGCGAAGTCGGCCATCGCGCGTGTGTACGTGCCGGCTCCCGCCTTTTCAGCTCGCCGGCCGGTTGCCGAGAGAGAAACGTCCTCCTCGCGGCCCGGCCGCCGCGTATGAAGCACGACGGGGGGGCGCCCACGCGTGCTCCCCGGCGGCCGGCTCGCACCGGCCGACCGATAAATATAGGCCCCGGCGCTGATTATTACTTACCTCTCGTGGACGAGGCTGCTCCGAGGGACACACTGATGAAGCCGCCGGCAAAGCTGCTGCTGCTACTGCTAATACGCGCGAGCGGACGAGAGACAGCCCCGCGAATAGAAGAGAGAGGAAGCTGTAGGCGCGAAGTAGGCTGGCAGCTCTGGGGCTCCGCCGCCGATCGAAGAGAGCAGCGCTACGCTCGCCGAGTCTCGGGGGCAGTGTCTCTGTGTCTGTGTGCGTATGTGATGCTTTCTCTCTCGCTCGCTCGCGACGTCTCGCCGAGGGCGAGGGGCGCCCGCGGAGGGGGAGCCAGAGGGGCGCTCGCGCGCGCGTTTACGCAGAAAAGAGCGCTCTCCTCGTTCTTTGCCTTTGGTGCGCAGTAGTCACGTCACGCGGCTCTCGCGTACACGTTGCTAGTTCCTGTTCTCTCTCTCTGCCCCTGGACTGATACACTTGAATCCCTCTCACTCTCTCTTCGACCGACGTCTAGACGATCGAGTTCGGCTTCCTCGCGCTTGCCTTTAGAAAAAACAACGTGTCCTTCTTGCCCAACTGATCCGTGACTTCTCAACTTTGCTTCGTGAATGTCACGTCTGCCGAGCGCGAACAGTCTCTCCTTCGGCTTCGTAGTTCCGGTGGCGGAGGGGAAGGGTGATGATAGCCGTTTTTCGGCCGGCTACTTGCCCTACCTTCCCCTTCTCTCTCTCTCTCTTTCTCTTGTTCCCCATATGGAAAGCCATGTGTCTCCCTCGCGCTCGACTTCGGTCGTCTTGTTTAGCGCGCCAGTTCCGGCCAATCGGCGCTCGGTTCTATTGGCGTTCCTCACCGCTCATTGGCTCCCGATGCTTAGGCTACGCGAAAGCTCCTTCTCTCTCTCTCGCGCGTTTCCGTTAGTCCGTTGTCTCCGAAGCCCAAATTAAATTTTTCATTGTTACTCGGTACGGTGTAATAAGCCGGAAAAAAATCCAACTTCCGGCTAGGCAAGACTTTTCGTTTAAATTCGGAGAAACAACGACGTTCCGTTGAGAAAATGCAAGGCGCGCGCGCGCGCGCTATCGAGATTAGCCTTTAGCCACGTTTAATAAGCGTCGTGTGGCGTGTGCGTCGGCGCACGTGGATTTTGCGATTTTGCCTTTGCCCTCCTAGTCGCAACGACGCAGCTTTGCGATACGCAGAAGGGGGGGAGGGTTGCGGATTATTGGTCTCTTTGTCGCCGGGGGAGGCTCTCTCTCTGCCGCTTTTACGCCGCCCGCCAATATGGTTGCGAATTTGCAACAGCTATGTAGCTGCAGCGCTTGAAGTGACCTGTAATAAGGACTATGATTATGAGCTGTAAATGAATATTTACCAGAATCTCGTTTTTTTTTTATTTTAACGGAACAACGTTTTTATTTTGTTATCGATAATTTCGCGAACAAAAGTAAATTGAATAAATGATCATAGTACTTTGTTCTAAAGAATTGTTAATAATGTTAATTGAAAAGTTAATTTTTTGTTGTTCATTGAAAAACGACGGTTTGACTTGACGTATAAAAAAATGCATTGAAATTACATTTTTTTTCGTAGGCTCTTCAACCCCCTCAATATCAACGTATAGTAAACACTAAAACAAAACAGCAGAGGACAGAGTGTCAGAGGTCAGAGTACCTCTCATCTCAGTACCTGATACCTGTCTATATATAAATATACAAGAACAAGTTCTCCACTGCGCAGGCTCGAATCTCTCAACACGTTTACACGAGACACGCAGTGGCAGTACAGTCACACGGACGCACGTACCACAACTATATTTACGGTCCATTGGCCATTGGTCACCGTCGGTCCGCCACAGTGACCTCGTCGAGTCGTAAAAAAAGAAGCTCCCGGATCGAAAGCGCAAAGGAGAGAAGGAGGAAGATTAAAGTAGTACTTAATAAGTATTTGGCCGCCTGCCCAGTGGAAGAGCAAGAGGATAGCGCGCGCGGGCCGCCCCCCCAGGTGAAGCCGTTGACGTTCTTGGTAGTAAGCGGGTGTATAAACATGGCGTCGAAGAGCAAGCACTGGGCCGTCGACTCCGGGATTCTGCGTAAAAAAGCAGCGAGCGACGAAGATGCCCAGGAGCTTCTGATCTTCGGCTACAGCTGCAAGCTCTTCCGCGACGACGAGAAGGCTAAATTGATCGATCAGGGCAAGCATTTGATACCCTGGATGGGCGATAGCACGCTCAAGATAGACAGGTCCGTTATCACTCTAACCTATAGAGCAACCAATAATACCACCGACCACCACACATTATTTTAACCATTATAACCATCAATATTACCGAGACAGCCTTTTTTAAGTATCTAAAGCTCCGCCGCGAACAAGCTCTCTCTCCTGTATCTTACCATACGGCAGAATTCTTCCTTTCCATTGATTTGTTTCGACACGCAAGCAGCCGAATTGTCATAGCTGACCTCAAGCAAAAGAAAAAGCGTGAGAGAGAGAGCGAGCGAGAGAGAGAGAGAAAGAGAAAAATACATGTCTCAGGTGCTAAGCTGTGTGTCCCCAGCGGCTGAATGCATTTTTTTCATTGCAACACCCATACTCCGAGAGATGTGCCTAGGCTAGATGATTTCAGGCAAAGAAAGCGGCTTATCAAGTTGATTAACATTGAGAGAAAGAGAATAAAAAAGCAGCCAAGCTGTGAAGGTGAGACTGTGAGTGACACACAGCATAGGGAGTCAGGTGAAAATAGCCGACAGTCATTTGTACTTGTGACTGATCAGGCTGGTATGTATTTAGAGCCTTTGGCCAAGTCCATGCTATCTCCATTAGTTTAATCTTATTAAACTATGGTACTCTATTATACATTTCATTTTAATACTTTACATTTCAAAGAAATTTATGTTTCAATTCATTTTACTTCACATAAGAATACTTCAAGGAACTCATGGTTTGGAAGATTAAAATAGTGAATGTAGCAATTATAATTATTTATTTATTTATCTATCTTACAATACTTAACTTATACTTACAAAATTAAAATTCTACTTGTTTTACTTTTTTTTGTATTCATTACAATGATTACAAATTTTCAGTCTCAGTTTTGGCTAAAGTTACTGTTAAACTTATTTATATTTTCAGATGCCGAATAAAATGCTGGAATTTTTAAAATAAAATTTTTTATTAGTATTTCTAATTTATTTGTTTTATGTTTTATATAGATATGATGGCAGAGGAGCACTTGGAGATCTCCGGATATATGAACCACCATCTGGTGGATTTGATCTGCGCACCATCCTTTCAGAAGACGAATATAAAGTTGAGCAACTTTGTGATGAAGAAAGATATAGATCTCTTTACAATAATGAAGCTGAGGAAGCAATGTATCATGGTAAATATATATTACAGTGTTGCATAATATTTTCAGTAACTCACTATCATATTTTTTGTTAATCTTAAAAAATAAAAAAATACTAATATTGATCAAAATTTTTATTTTGTTACAGAAGAGGAACTCAAAAGACTTCACCAAGCACTTGGTTCAGAAAATTCATATAGTCAAGTTGGCTTTAATTATGATGAAGAAAAGAAGTCTGAAGAGGAGTCTCAAAGTCCAAAACCATCTGAAGGTTCACAAGAAGAGGATGGTGTGTTTGTACCAGATCCGGAATTGGAAATCCCAGAAGGCATGAAAGTAGTAAGTATATTAAAAATATTTAAAATTAAATAAGAAAGATAGTTATTCTAGTATTTCATTTTAAATGTTTGTTTCAGCCTGAAACGCAAAAGCTGAATGCGATTATCGTGAAAACTGCGCTTTTCATTAGTCAGCAGGGTAGTCAAATGGAAATTCTCATAAAAACAAAACAGGCAGATAATCCACAATTTGTGTTCTTATCAATTGATGGCGAGCTGCATCCCTATTATAAGCACGTCTTAGAAGCTATAAAGTCTGGGAAATATAATCCAGAAAAGCAACCTGACAAGGAAGAACCTGGTACGCATTCAATTTTATTGTATCTAACTAGTATATATCTATCTCTTGACTTCATTTAACTGAGTGGGAAGACCATTGAGAAAATAGTTGTAACATGATTGATGTTGTCTTCATTGAAAAATACGAAGTAACTCAATTATGAATGCTGGAATTCAATTACCAACCATCCTTTGATTCTACTTTTTAGTATGAGCCGTAAGTACCAACATTAAATTTAATACTTACAAGACCCAACTATACAATGATATCAGGTGTAAGTATAATGAATTTAAAACATCAATTCTAATTGTTGCAATTTTGATTAACAGCTCCCGAAGAAGAATCTGATGAGGAAGATGAACCTTATCTACATCCCAGCCTTGTGTCTTCTCTCCAAGTTGAAGCGGTACGTGTTAATATATTCTATTATTTTTGGAAGTAATTTACAACTTTTGTAAAAATTATATCAATTTACTTTAATTTCAGGCACCTAGTATTCCAAGCATAAACTACAAGCCATCAGCTGACTGTGCTTACTCTATGTTGGTAAATAAAATTACTGGAAAACCTCCAGTGCTTAAAGCACAACAGCAGCAGCAGCAACAACAGCAACAACAGCAGCCACAACAACAACCAGAAATCATACCTCCTCCACCTATGCCTCCAATTGGATATTATCATCCAATAACAGGGGTAAGACTTTTTATCTTTTTTTAAAAAAACAGTGTTCTACAAACAAAAAGTAAATAACTAACATTTTAAAATTAATTTTTAGGCTTATCAACCGTATCCGACTCCACAACAGTATGCGCATGGGCCGGTACTGTACAATGCAAACGGTGGTATGCCAATGCCACAACCCAGTATACCTCCTATGCCACCAGTCGGTCCTACTATTCCAGTGCCTACACCTGTGGCTGCCGTACAACCTTCGCAAACACCACAAAAAGAACCTCCAACGCCTCTGGTTCCTTATGGTCCTACACCACCCAAGCCGTTGAACAGGCCATCCTTCATTGTTCCACCAGCCGACGTACAAGTAATCATTGACAAAATGGCGAGTTACGTTGCAAAGAATGGTCGGGACTTTGAAGGACTCGTGAGAAACAAGGGTGATCCACGATTTAGCTTTCTTGAGTTATCACATCAATATCATGGTTATTACGCGCACAAACTTACAATCTACGAAGGCGCAATAAATCCTCGTGTTCTTACGGAAGAAGAGCTGTTACAAAAGCAAGAGCTCCAAGAAGAGAAACAGAAAAAGCTTGAGGAATTGCAAAAGAAACAGCAGCGTATGGAAGAAGTTCAGAAGCGGGTCAAGATGATACAAGAGAAAAAGAAGGGTGAAGTCGGTTCTTCTAAGCAGTCGAGTCCCACTAGGCAGGTGACCACTGTCTCGTTTTCTATTAAGAAGCCTAAAGAGGGTGAGGCCGCGGTTATTGAGAAGCGCAATGCTTTGCCTGTAGAAGAGAGTGACGACGAGGAAGTCAATAACGACGAAGCTAAGAAAGAAACGACTTCCAAACCTGCGTCGCCCGCTCAGACACTAGACGACAAAGTAGGAAAACTTCCGTCGCCAAGAGTAGAGAAAGAACCAGTAGCTTCCGAAAAACCTGTCCAAACTGAAAGAAAGAGACGATCGCCTACAAAGTCGGTGAGCATAGCCAACAAATCTGTGGCTACTGAAAGAAAGATCGTAACCAAAACACCATCTGCGCCAGTGAAACCACCAATTATCTCCGATAGAACTGCACTGGTAGACAAAAAATCTTCGGTGGTAGACAAAAAACCTGCGCCTTCATCTGTAGACATTACAGACATTGTTGACCTTACCGATGACATTTTCGACGACTGCCAAGAAATACACAATAAATCGACTGATAATCGGACCAAGAGTAAAACGTTGATAGCAGCTCGCGAAAAAGTCAATATCTCGCGCGAAAAACAACTGCAGCTTGAGCGTCGTAAAAAGGCGGCGATGTTTCTAAGCCAGATACAAGCTCCTATTATAGCTCGTGAAAAACAACAATCAAGAAAGGAGCCATTGCAGTTGGCACCAGCTGCTTTACGTGAAGAGGCGGCGACGACCATACCTGTGGCTCCATCACCACCTAATAGGGAGGAGCTTGAGATTGAGGAGCTACGAATGTGCACGAACACGCTGATGAGCAGATTGCGTGGCCCAGAGATAAACCGGCGACGATCCAAGCAGCGGTCCAGAAGTCGGAGTAGCAGTGTCGAGTACTCGGATCGGCACAAAAGTCACAAGAAGCATAAAAAGAAAAAGAGTTCACACAAAAGGTATCTTTATTGCTTTTATCAAATTTATTGTGATAAATTTATGACTTAACTAGTGTATACTTTTACTTTTAGCAGTTACAGAGAAAGTGTCAGCAGCTCCCGATCTCACAAATCAAAAAAGAGTAAAAAGTCCTCGTCAAGGCATCGATCTCGTTCCCGCAGTCCACACAGATATTACTCATCTTCTTCGCGTCACCGAAGAAGCCGAGAAAGCAGTTCTAGTGACTCTGATTCGACTTCGTCGTAAATAGGAATTGTTTCCGAGGTGCTTTTGTAAAAATGAACGAAATCTTAGGATCTTGTATATACATCACAAACTGTACATTTTTATTCGAAGCCTTTTAAATCTGCGTGTGATATAAATTGATGCGAGTGTCAAGTGTAGAGTGATATTTTAGTTTTACGACCAGATACATCACGACAATTGTTTCTAAGTATTTTCAAATTAGTCATTTGAAATCTTTTCTTGAGCAATTCAAGAACGAACATTACGTTTTATAAAAAAGAAAAAATACATCTATTTTTCGTAAAAATCAGGTGTTTTTAATATTAACTTGAGAATTTCTTTTATTTTCTTACAATTTTCTTTTTACCAAAATCTTGCTAGTGGTACGATAAAAATATCAAATTGTAAAATTTAATCGTGAAAACAGTTTCAATACGTCATGAAAAATAATTTAATCAGGTTTTAGCTGGTTTTGAACCAGCCTTAATATATTAGTAAACTCTACATCTTTCCTCTTTGGTCCACATATTGTCTAAATCTCGGTCGAGCTTTAAAAATAGCGAATTGGTACATCAAATAAAATTGATTTTTACATCTAGACGTGCATTTTTTCGCTTACGTAAACGATGTGTCAGTTCAAGTGGGAAGATGACAAGTAACAAAACTGCCTCTTCATAATGATATTTCACTTTTTATCAAAACCATTTTTTTAGTATTTTACTGACGCGTTAGAGTCAAATGTCATTTAAACTACATTAATGTTTTTAAATGCGCATCATTTTAAAAGTGACATATTTCGTAAAAAATCAAAAAATGAAAAAAATTATCGCCTATAATTTACAAAATTGATAAGGAACAAAAATTAAATTTGCTCATGCCATCATCTTTTGCCCCCGCGAATTTCAGTTTTTAATTACAAAAACGATAACCGAAACTTATTAATATTAAGTTAGCTTAGTAAACGAAAAATAACGATTAAATGACGCAAGAAAATGTGTCGGTGTTATCATCAGTACACATTTCTATCTCGCGTAAAAATCTGTTAAACAATTTGAAACCTGCCAACGTGCATTTTTTCTCCTAAACCGGGAACTTGGTCTACTGTAAAACCCTTCTCCGATCAACGATTATTGACGCGCTGAAAATCTGTGAAAAATTAATCAGTCTACCGATATTGCAGGGAAAAACCACCCAACTCGTGCTTCTCCAATCGCCGATATCATCAATGTCCATTGTTACTCGTGTTATTGAACCTTGGGAGGCCGAAGATCGGGCGGGGACTCCCAGCACGTGACATCAAACTCACGTTACTCGTCCGCTCTCACCCGTTCCTCGCGCGGCTCAAGCGGACCTCGGCAGCTCACAAGAGTCCTGCAACGTTGGGCACACTATCCGAGGAGTCTAGACCTATCTAAACGGAAATGAAGAAACAGGATATGCCAGGGGGTTGCTGTGGTTATCAGTCAGGCAATTTCGGCGACTGCTTATGGTTTTTATTTTTCAACGAAGAGTCAAATTGCTCTTGATTGCTCTCGTCACAAAGCACGTGATACGTGACTCACGTTTCCCCCCCGGCCGTCAGGACATTAAACTGATGGTATATAGTCCGGGCCCCGATATATCTGGGTCATCCACGCGATAGCGTTCGCTCTGCAACAACCGATCGCGTGCGCGCGTATATATATGCGCAGATTATAAAGTCGAGCGTCGTATGCACAATGTAGGCTCATCTATTCTTAACGATATCAGATAATAGTAGAGACGTTCGTGCTCTGTTGTATTATAAAAAGCCAAGTGTGTGCTATATTCGAATCGCAGGGAGTTATTGACATTCGCTTTTGTTGATAACATTGTTGCGATGAGTAAGCGATCGATTACCATCAAACTCTCGGGTCGAGGTGTAAATACCGCAGCTCTCATCGCATCAACTTTTTATCTCGCGCATTGAAATTGACGAAAAAAAAAATTATCAAAGGTGACCCTTTTATTATTGCACACGCGTTTGGATATATTTTTTTTTTATTAAAAATTTGATACTCGACAATAAATAAATCAAATTCTTTCTTTGTAGAGTAGAAACGCTGGTGGTATATAATGAGCTTGATTGTAAGATTTTGTTGACACAACGAAGATATGGCAAAAATCGATGATTTATATGAATAATGATATTTTAATAATACGATTGCCAGAAAATTCTACCGTTTCGTAATAAATGGAATTTTTTATAAAATCATTCAATACGTTATCTCTTGAAACTGTCGTTCACGCGTTGTTTTATCAATTTTGGGCAATATATGATTTATTGTTAACGTGCACTTGTTTTAACTAAACAGAAGATTTTATTAATAGCAATAAAACTATTGTTCATATAAAATAGTAAAAAAAAATAGCCATTGGCTTCCCGTACATACGATCATCTGCTGAGTAAATTCAATTGACCCGTCTATAATCAGGAGCACAGGAAAAAAAAGCACACTAGCAAGTATAATTATTCCAGTACCACCGTACCATCAACGCCGACCAATCTCCAAACAGAATTTTATCGTCCCTTTTCTCAAGCTCCTGACGTCATCGTCCAAGATCCTGTATCTAAAGAATTCAACAAACTTATTGAGTAACAATTATCGCGATCGATCAATTTTTATCGTAGCCACTCGTAAAATCAACGTCACGCGCGTACGCGTGTATATCATAAATCTATATAACAACCATGCCGTTTCCTCGTAATCCAGCTCAAACTACAAAACAAAAACTAATAACGCATCGAGCGGTAGAAAAAGCCACCGAGGGAGCGATAAGCATCAAAGAGCGCACAGACGATCGGCCGAGAGGCTAAACTGGCCGCCATCGAAAATAAAAAAAAAGACGAGTCTGAGTCTGAGAGAGCGAGCGCGCCAAAGGGGCAGCACGTGAGTTTATATCGAGATTCACGTTTCGCCTGGCTCTCAAGGCTCGCGCACGTGCTTATCGCACTGTATAATTCCATTTGCCCGAGAAGAAGGAGGGAGAGAGAGCGCTCGATAACGCAACGCTCGTTTCCGTGACCTTCCATTACGTCACGAGCTTTTCAGCCTCTCTCTATCTGCCTAAAAATTTTCAAGTATATCTATTACATCCGATCGACTACTTGTCGGTAAACTTCACTTGGCCGTTGACGCTCTTATCGTCGGGCATTGATTGTATATCGGTCATAAATCGGTACTCGACCTGTTGGAAAATAACCGACTTCACTGCGTAACGTAAAGGTTTCCAAAAAGAACGTCGAATTCCTCGAATTCGTATTCGAGGTCCAGCGATCGCGAGAAGATCGGTAAACAGCCGCGAGGCGCCAAGCCTCCATTAATCGAGATCCTATGCGCGCGGTTATCACACGCGCGCCTCCAATAAAAAGCGATCCAATACTTTCTGGCCAATCGGTGTCTATTAATAGCGCCGCGCGCGCGGCGAGCTTTCATCAGTCTCTCTCTCTCTTTTTCGCACTGCTATTTTGCAGTGCTCGACTAGATCGAATCGGCAGATACAACTTTGAGCGCGTTGCATCAGACATCCGAAATTCCAGACAAAACAGGAACGCTATTGATAAAACCGATGATAATTGTCGTTGTTTATTGATTTATCTTCACTTCCATAGTCAATCATGGATTTGTTAACGCATATTGCGCATTCGATTTTTGATATGTCGATACGTTTTGCTTTTCCAAAGAATGTAATTTAGGTGAAAATTTATTCGGGCCTTAACGAGATATTTTTTGTATATAAAACCCATAGGATAGAAATTTCGGGGCGCACGTGCCTCCGACGCCTGACCTTGATGATCTCATAGTCGAGTATTTATTTTTTACCTCCTGCAAAGCAAAATGCCGAGATAAGTAGATACACGATAATTGACTGTATTCGAGGGTCTTGTAAACTAGGAAATGGACAATGGTTTGTTTTAAAAGCTCGACTTCTTCTTTTCCTCGTCTTTGTCTATTTTTAATCTGTTGGTTTTTGAATGACGCACGCGCAGGTCATTTCTAAGGGTTATTCAAGAACGGAGAGCAAATCGTGACGGCTGTTACACAAGAGGCTCGAGTCATTATCGAATAGAAGATGAAGTCGCAGTAAAGTACGCAGGCATATGAGCTTAGACTAATTCGAAACTATGGATTTCACGCGTATACGCCGCTTTGTCGTTGAATTCGTATATGGGCGACGTTTTACATGATTGGCATCAACGAGCCAATTAATAACAATTGATTGGATCGAGAGTAATGCCGATCGCCTCGAGCTATTGCATCATCGCCTCGAAAATTTGTTCTATTCAATTTATTAATTTTTTTTTGTCACAATTGACTTTTGCGCGCTTGCAGCGCTTGTTTATGAATAACAATTGACGAATCAGTCATTGATCTGAAATTTATTTCGTTACTCGCCTCGAGCTTTTCTAAGTGCGTATCTCGCACGATAATCGTCCGTATAAAAAGCCTCATCAAAGTGCCCGTGTTTTCATGACGTAGAATGTTTTTCATCAACTGGTTTAATTAATTGAAAATTCGAGTCATCATAATTAAAAAGTAGGCTTAAGCTATTAGTTTGAAAAATATCGTAGACCATCCAGAGTAGTTCGTTATTTTCGATTATCGGGTGTCGGTTGGAAAAACATGAGCACTTTTTTTTTAAAAAACATATTCTTCGTAAACAACAAAACTATAGACAAGTTCAGGTTGGCTCCGTAATAAGCAACTATTACAAAATTTGTTATGGCACGACTATCGATCCTTATCGATACATACGTCGTCCAAGAGTCGTCGTTGATGTATTGCAATTCTTACATCACGTAAAGAAAACGCGTCGAACGTTGTTGCCCCGATAAAGCTTCAAGCGAAAAATAAAAATGGAAAGCGTCTGTATGGTGTAGACGATGGTAACATAATACCCCCCGAAAAACTATAATCAACAACGGCTTCATAAGTCACGAGAGCACAGTAGACAAGCGCGAATTCACTCGTTTATCAAATTAACGGCTTCTAAGTCTCGAATTTATCTATAGGAAATTTTGTCAATCGCTCGGGGGACGTACATCTCTTACATAAAAGCTTTCGACGTCTGAAGAAGTTCTTTCACAAAAATATTTAGCGTTAGATTGTAACGAAAGAGAGAGAGGAAGAGAGATGGAATAAATAAAAACGCCCTACAAGCGTGCAAGTCACGATCAACCTCGGAGTCATGAAGAAATGTACTGTTCGTAGGAGGGAAAAATACTTTTTAAAGGGGGGCACACGCGCGCGCTTTATTTTTTATCTCCGAACGGAAATTTAATTCGCACGGTGTGTTTGTATACAACCATTGCTGTTCTCTCAAAGTCAAGGACGCAATTAGACGGATTCGCTCTTTCGTGGAAATCGTTCGCGAGGACGTTTTAATGTCGCTGCGCCAATATATCGTTACAGAGGCATCGGCTCTTTTTCAAAGGCGCCATTTTTTTGCAGACGATGCGCTCGCTTTATTTTTTTATATATTAGTTATAACGACATTTTATTTCGTTTCGGATATTGTTCGGTGAAGTTGTTGAAATAAATCGGTTGCGTCTGTTCTAATCGGATTTTTCCAATAGGCCGGGGATAATATATTAAAAGCGCTTATGTTTAGGTCAAAAATGGCGAAAGGGTACTTGAAATATAAAAATCTGAGAAATCAGGTATAGAGTCGCCTGGAAAAGGTACAAGTGGTTGAAAACTTTGAGCACACAATTGTGTCAGGTATAAAATTTTTGACCGCACTTAACATAATATTTGGCTTTGCTCATGAGCAGGCGTCATATTCAAAATAAGCAACGGTTCGTAGGTAGGCAAAAAGCTAAATCTCATCGATTCGATAACGTCACGTGTTGAATATCGAGACACGTGAATATTTTAGATGAAAAGAAACGATTTTTTTTCGTCGTTGATATTTTGGTTTTAATAAATACGAAACATAATTAGCACATTGAGAGCGAATTTCAAAAGCCGATTTATTGTATCGCTCGAGAGTTGGAGTGATATTTTTAGTAGCAAGGAGATTACAATTTACAATATTTCTTGAGGCTTCGTCTCAAACGGTTTCGAAAATATTTCACGATTGAATTGCTAGTAAATGCCGATAATTTATTTTGCGCTTTCTATGAGCAAACTCAAGCCGTGAGTTTCTTCGATTTTTACGTCCCGGAAATATATTTATATTTGAATAAAAAAAAAATTAACAGCATAAAAATCATTAAAATAATCGTTTACGAACGTGGCACCCGAGGGACATTAACTGAAAGAGAGAGAGAGAGAGGGGAAGGGGAAGACTAGAAAGAGAGGGAACGAGGAGGGGAAGGGAGAGATAGAAAGAGAGAGGGAGAGAGAGAGAGAGACGAAAAAATGGCTTATTTGTTTCTAAACCCCGTCGTTCCCCGAAGCGTAATCATCGGAGATTGCACTTGCCGTCACACACTTTCCTCACGCCTCGTCGGTGGTGTGGTACTACTGCTGATGCTGGTGGGAGACGTAGTATAAAGCGGGCTAAAGCCAACGACGTTCTCGTAGTAAACTTGAAACGTGTTTGTCAAAGATTTCAGTAACCCAGTGAGAGACGAATTAGTCGGTACTGCGTGAAATTTTTCAAACGAGACGCTTTATCCCAACATGTCGGCTCAAGTCGCTGTAAGTTCCGTCTTTTACTTCCAACTCCCCTATCGCAGGCGCCTGCTCGGACAAATATTCTTTAAACTGGATCGAAAGATTTCTTTTCTTTTCGTGTTTAGCAAATTGTCTGTGGCGTGGTTTATCTTTCTCTCTCTTTTTTTTTCGTTTGTTTTATAAATAACTCGCATCGGACGCTATACGCTTTTGGGCGTGCTTTTTTGTCTTCGAGATTTCGCGTAACCGATCTTTGGCTACATTAAATAAAAATATCAAACGTATAAAAATTCCTCAACACTTGTCGACAATAAATTAAGCGCGTTTTTTCCCTTGCGGTAAAACAAAAAATTTTAATTTAAAATTTTTATATTTAGATTTGTTTTACGGGTCACGTTGTGTTGGCCCCGGTCGTATATTACTCAAACAGGTTTCGAATTTCAATATCTGTATACAAAAGTTGCATTTATTAAGGCTACTCAACATACAAATCTGAGAAAATTCCAAAGCTTTCACTGCGAATTATTTTACTAATAAAAAAAAAACGTTATAATACAACGCAGATCTAACGTGTTACTTTCGTCCTTAAAATTTTTATTAGCAATCAGCCAATTCGACTCAGCTTTTCGATCCATCGGAAAAGCTTCGCCCGGAAGTCGCTTACAATGGCAAATTTGAAAGCCAATTCCGTGATTACTCCGTGGACGCCGAGGACCCCATCAAGGAGCGCGTCCGCAAGACCTACTTGAATATGCACACTTATCAGACCGTTGATTTCGTGCGCTGTAAGTATATCTTATATCCAGTGTTTTTTTCGTTAAAATAAAAAAAAAGAGCGCAAAAAAAATTTACCAAGTTTCACAAGTGAAACATCGATTGGAATTTGTGCGATAGTCCAATTATCATGTTTATACGAGATGCGTTACAAAATCGTTGATGAAAAAGCTCCTCGGACATAAGCTTACGGCGCGGCAACTCGCAGTGGGCGAAAAAGGGAAAAATTTGTTAATTAAAAAAATCAGTAACGATGTCGAAATTTGCTTGGGCTACTTTTACGACGCCGGAAGTTGTTTTCGCCATAAATTTGTAAATCAAGATCGCCAAAGTTTTATTTAATCGATCGATTTGTCACAAGTTCAACTACAAATCAAGGAGGTCCTTACGTAAACGATTTTGTTATGCCAAAAAAAAAATAAAATTAAATAAAAAAAAAGGAAAATAAAAGTATAGCGTCAGAACAAAATTTAATATCTCGAGTGGGTTTATGTTAGATAAAAATTTAGCAGGTATTTCGAAAGTAATTTTTTCATTTCATATAACTGTGCGATTGGCTCAGCGATTATGCTCGATATGACGTTTAAGGGATTTTTTGATAAAACTATCGTCGATTCAATCGCGATTTGTATTTGAACGAAAAATTGATTCCCGATTGAAAAGCAATAAAAATCTTTTGCGATTCAATCGTTCTTGTTGTCTTTATATAAAATCGGCTATCGTTGATTTTGCAGCTCGTTTGGAGAACTGGTTGAAATTCGACAAGACAAAGCTAACGATAAAGGAGGCTTTGACGAAACTCAACGAGCTGGTCGACGAGAGCGATCCAGACTCCGACCTGCCAAACATTGTACATGCCTTCCAGACAGCCGAGAAGATCCGAGCTGATCACCCGGAGCAGGACTGGTTCCATTTGACGGGTCTCATTCACGACCTTGGCAAAATCATGGCTTTCTACGGGGAGCCTCAGTGGGCTGTTGTGGGCGACACCTTCCCCGTAGGCTGCGCCTGGGGCAAGTCTATCGTCTACAGAGACACTAGCTTCGACAGCAATCCCGACGGCAGCGATCCACGTTACAAGTGTGTATTATTATTTTGAGAAAATGTCAAAATTATATCAAAATTCTGAAGAAACGTGATAAAGACTTTTTTTTCTTTCGTCAATTGCAGCACAAAATATGGAATGTACAAACCAAAATGTGGACTTGACAACTTGATCATGTCGTGGGGCCACGATGAATACCTTTACCAAGTATTAAAACACAATAACAGCAAAATTCCAAAAGAAGGCCTGGCTATGATCCGCTATCACTCCTTCTATCCGTGGCACGCGGGGGGTGACTATAAGCACTTCTGTTCAGACGAAGATAACGAAATGCTCGGCTGGATCTTGGAATTCAAGTAAGTCGTAGTAATTAAATAATTTACAAAATGATGAATTTTCGTAAAAAAGACTATATATTAATAACGAATGTTTGTGTTTACAGCAAATACGACTTGTACACCAAGAGCGCTGAGGTCCCTGATATCGAGAAACTTTGGCCATACTATGAGAAACTCATTGATAAGTACATTCCAGGAGTTCTTGAATGGTGAAGTGGATGTTAACGTAGTTTTATGATGCTAAAATAAGGATTGATAGATTTAACCATTAATTTATACTCAAAAGATCAAAATCACACATTTTACACGCTTTTAACATTTAACTTTAAGTATCAATCATTGTAAAATACTATCATTTTTATACACTGCAAAATAAAATTAATAATTGTTGACTCATAAACTGTCAACGACTAACTGTTATTACGTAAAATTAAATAAACTTACTGAATAATAATTAAAAATGATGTTTCCTTTTTTTCCTTAATTTTCTTGGTGCCTCATCATCTTCAGTAACATCCATAGATTGCTCATTAGGAATCATAGACTCTTCATTTACATCTTCGTTTACAGTTTGAGAGTCAATGATTTCTCCTATAATACAATTTTATTTTTTGTAGATGAAAAACTATTAAATTTATTCAGTTATATAAATATATTACCTGGTATTTCAAGATTATCCCAACAATTTTGACAATTTGGACATTTATTTCCTTTATTTGTAGTGTTATATTTTGCGATACAATAATAATGATACATTTTATCACATTTAATACATTTTTGGCCCTAAAATATATCAATAATCAATTTATTTACAAAGGTTGATTGTATTAAAGCTGCATAAAGAAAGAGACTTACACAGAAAAGAACTTGGAAACACAAAGCACAGTTATGAAAATTATCTAAGAAAGTTGCTCTAAAATAAGGCATGAGTTCCACTATACTCCTTACACCCATATAAATGTAGCCATCCTAAAACAGAAATCATGATAAGTAAAATTTGTGATTTGATATAGTTGCAATATAACAAACCTTGCAATGTAGCCATTTCTGTCTGATAAGTAATTTAACAAAACTATCTGCATCTCCCATAGATAGTTTGTCAACTGAATTATGTAAATTAAGACAATCTGTACTTGAAATGCTTCCATCTTCAGAATTGATAATTTCAGAATATATCACTCTTAAAAATGTTTTTTCTCCAGTACTAAACTGTGAAGGTATTCTGTAAATGATAGAAAGCTATTAAACAAAAACATTTATCAAATAAGTATCAAATTGATATAGATTTAAACTTACATTAGTGTTTCTTCATGTGTAGTACCCACGACACACCAGTATTTGTCAGCTGTTAGCTCGCAAATGCCAGACTTTATTGCCATGGCTATAGGACTCAATTTATTGTTAATAATTTCAGCAACTGTAGATACACTTATCCGTTCATCTATAAGAGAAAGATATGAGTTTAAATGAATTGCTTACATTTTTCTACATAACCTTTTTTACATGAATGGAAATAAACACTTATTTTTCAAATAAAACTAATGAAACATTTTATTACGTAATAGGATAATAATATTTAAATAATTCAAAAATCTATGTGCAAGAGGAAATAGGTTAAGGGAAGACGATTTTGTTAAGAGCTTTGTCGCTTACGGAAAATTTTGTAGCACAAGGTCATAGCGTCCGCATCTAAAACAGCACCACCTTGCATTATCGCTTGCAAAAAGGTGCGATGACGATCGTCGTAAACCATCGTTTTGTTCGTTTAAACTTTAACGTTCAGAAAAATTTGTATAACTGAACACTTCTGCCAGTTCTGGCGTTTCCCGTAAAATGCAATGTAGCCGCACTGCTGCCAACTTTAAGAAGTTTCCAGTTACACGGATAAGCAATACTTTTTCTCAGAAAAAGTTTAAATTTAGTACCGCACCGTTGCCGCACTGACTTTTGCTTTTTGAAATAATTACTAGGAAGGACTTTTAGGAGGATGTTGAATAATTTTATTTTCAAAGATTGTCAGGTAAATTAATTGATGTATTTAAAAATGTTTTAAAAAATTTACAGATTTCAAATATTATTGCAATGTTCTGAAATTAAATGAAATCAATATAGGTACAGATTTATGGATAATTTGTTGTTTATTTGTGTCTTTTGTTTGTCCATACAATATCATCTCAATGAAAAATGTTCACAAACTATAAACACCTTTCTTTTTGTTAAAAAAATTGAATTTATCTATTTTTATCGTGATGCTTTGGATTCCTTGGCATGTTGGAGACTTTGCGTAATGTACAATTTAGCTAAACTTTGAGCACAGAATTGGGATATATGTTGACTGTATGTATTGATCTGTCCAGCAGTGATCATTGGATTAAGTCTTAGAGGTACTGGAATAGGTCTGATTAGTTTGTTGATGTCTTCTTCTGGTAGTGGTGGTTCATCTTTAGCTGCACGAGCAGCATTTTCTTGAGCTCTCTTTTGAAGAAGCCTGTTCTTGTCTTGCTGTTGACGAATGACCAAGCTCTGATAGCGGTTGAATTTAATAGCTTCCTGGTTCAATTCGTCTACTCTATCCATCATGCATCTCAATTGATTTTCCAAAACACTAGCTGTTCCTAAATCTAAGTATTTTGTGCCCTCTTCTTCAGGAATCATTTCCTCCAATTCTGACATTAAAATATTTGTAAGTGCGCTATTTCTAACAACAATTGGCAACTCTACAAACAGATTTTCATATCCAATTTTCAAGTTTTTGAGAGCTTCAGGAGTGAATTCATTATCTTTGTACATCTGAATTGCTTGTGGAGTTAATCTATATGCTTTCAAAGTAAGAAATCCTCTAGCAGACTTAGCAGTGTCATAGATGATTACCACAGACTCTTCGATTGAAGTTTGATAATGGTACTGTGATTCCAAAAGTGGTAAACTTAAGAAGTTGCCAACATCTGCACTTTGATACCATCCAACATGAAAGTGATCAACATTAACTCTGAAAAACAGATAATAATAAATCATCAGAATACAACAATAATTTTGCTAACTTGGCATATTTTTCAACGCAAACCATCTGTTAGAGATACATATAAATTTCTATAGTCTATTCCAATCAAAACAACCATCATGAAAACTTTAATTTTACAATAATGAATTAAAATCTACAAAATCTTGACTAAAAACTTTGTTTCCAAAGTCTAAACAATTGATAAACAACAATCCCAATCCAACGCTGAATCAGCTAAGCGAGCCATAAGCTTCTAAGTGACATGTCAAACTTACATTCTCAGTCTGCGCATCATGCTGAGCTGATAGTCCTCCTCGTCGTTGACGTCGTCGTTCTTGGAGAAGGGAAAGCAGTTGGTGATCTCGAGGCGGCCGTTGACGTTGAGCCCAAGCAGAGCACCCTGGGCGACCTCCATATTACTCGACGACTCCTCGTGACAGTGCTTAACCATCTTCATCATAACGAGGCCGTCGCATTGTACGTAGTCGATGCGAGGCTCCATTTCCTGGTGCTGCTGAACGCGCCGCGACTGATTGCGGCTCGACATTTTCACTTTTTTGCCTCGAAACTGTTGGGCACAGAAAAAAAAAAACGGAGCGTTCAATCGAGAATTGAAAAAAATTCACGACGCCGACCTAACCACGTTACAGCGCTCTGAGGTGAAAGGCTGTGGCCGGCGGCCACCACCAACGCAACGCGTTCTCCTTCCGTCACTCCGCGTCACCTGACGCAACGACGGTCACTTACCTGCGACGTGCGACTGGTCGCGTTGTTGGCCCGCGAAAGCGAAGCGAAGTCCATTGTCCTCGCACCCCCTCGATATGAGAGCGCGACGACTCGTGTGCCTTATTACTGCACTCTCTCGCACGTGTACTTGCACTGCTGATTTGCTGATACTTATAATAACTATATACACTGCGCCTCGATTGCGAGTCACGCGAAATAAGCTCGTTCTATTTAATTTTTTATAAATAAACGTTGTTTTACAAACTCCAGCAGTACGAACAATGGAGCAGCTTTGGTAAACGCGCGACTTTTATTTCGCGCAAATGTTTGCAATAAATAATTGAACTTTGCCGAATGATATGCGACTATTCGAATATTTAAATGTTGAAATCGACGTTATAATGTGCACACTGTAGGCAGATATAATTCCATGAATGATCAATCGGCGGCCCGAGGCAGAGCTACTCGCTCATTACATCGCAGGCCAGAATGAAGTAAGAAAGCTGCAGAGCCAAAGAGAAGGGGGAGTAGGAGGAAACGAAAAAGGTAGGGAATCCTGAGATTTACGAGGTCAGTGGGCAAAAGCTCAGCGAGAAAGAGAGAAAGCGAGCGAGACTACGCGCAGTGGATGGAGAGGAGAGAGGGAATAGAGAGAGAGGCGCCAGACACACTGCACATGCATATAATATCGATTTTTCCGCGCGGAGAAAAGCGAGCGCGCGCCTGCTGCAGCAGAAAAGAGGGAGAGAGGAGCAGCAGCGGTGGCGGCTACCTCAAAATTCGCGATCGACGCCGGCGCTAGCCCTATAAGCGCTTTGTGTGCCGCCGCGCTGCTTCTGCTGCTGCTGCTGCAATATAAAGCTGCATAAGCGCGCTTGCGCGCGTCTCACTATGTCGCGCGCGCGCGAGTAGGGGGTGGTCGTAACCTGGTGGCGGCGGTTCAAACGGGGGGTGTGCGAGCGCGAGAGTACAGAGAGAGAGAGAGAGAGGAGGTCTCTCGGAGCGAGAGTGAAAGCTCTTATTCGGACAGTCTCTCGCAGCATCAGAGGAGACGTTCTTAGTGCAGCAGTAGCGGAAGAGAGAGAGAGAGGGAGAGAGCGCGCGTGATATCTCGGGCGGCCTATGCAGAGGTGCACTGCGGACCGCAGGGCGGCTGGCTGCTCCTCGCTGGCCCCGGCTCAGCGGCTCGGCGCAGGTGGCAGCTGCCGCATCAGCAGGTGGACTCGCCGCTGCACGTAGCCTGGCTGCAGCGGCGCCCGGGCTCGCGACGAAGCGCGATAATAATATTCCATCTCGGCCTCCCTCTCTCCCTCGGGCCTGCATACAACGCGCCTCGCACCCTGGCAGCCTTAGGATGAGCAAGAAGGGCGGCTACTACTGCGCCTTCAAGAACTGCCGGGGCCTATCGCGACGCGACAAGCGCAGCTTCTTCCGCTTCCCCAAGGATCCTCAGAGGCAAGTCCCTTACAGCTTTACTCCCTTTCCTTTTATTTTTTCCTCTTGTCGACCCCCTCCTCCCCCCTCCCTCTGTACTATCACACGCAACAGCGCGCTCGTTACATAATGTATAATGCACGACTGTAATAGCTCCCCCCGTTCTCTCGCTTTGCTCGCCACAGGTCGAAACAATGGGTGAAGGCGTGCGACCGGGGCGACCTGCTCGAGAAGACGCCGCTCGAGCTGTTCAACAGCTACCGGGTCTGCGCCAAGCACTTCACCGACTCCATGTTCCTCAACGACCTGAGAAATAGACTGCAGCCCAACTCCGTGCCGATGCAGCTCGAGCCGCCCGAGGAAGCGGCCGCGGCGGCTGCTGCAGCGGCCGCAGCTGCTGCTGCCGCCGCCGCGGCCGCTGCCGTGGCCGAGGACTCGTCCGATGCCCCCGACAGGATCGGCCGGGATGACGAGCTGCCTGACTGCCAGGAATCGGTTGCCAAACTACTAAGCAATTGCATACTGCGTGAGTCCTTTTTTCAAAACACTGGCGCATTCTTTCTTTTTTTTTTAACAGGGGCATCGAGCTTGCGAGCTTTTTTCGGGTCGCGGGAATCGAAATTTTTTATTTATTTCATAGCTCGAGATTGTTTAACACTGCTGTTGAATAATTGATTTTTGGTAGGGCCTATAGAGATGGGGATAGACTTACAAGCAGTTGAGCATGGAAGAGTTTAATAAGACATGAGAGCTTAAATTTGCAATTGGGAATTTAGAAGACTTTCTGCCTGGCTTTTCATTTTTTCATGCTTTCAAATATTGAGTAGTTGTGGGTGTTTGAGGGTCTTGAAGATTTAATGAGAAAATGAGATGCTGAATTAGTTGAAAGGTTGAATATAGATCATGAATATTTTCTCCTTCTGTATTCCAGAAAAAATATCAGCAGATGAATTTTTCAAAGCTACTGGAATTAAGATAAGTGAGCCCGTGTCAGCAGTTAAGGCAACTGAAGAATATTTACAAAATTCAAGTCCATCCGATCATATTTATTCAAGTACAAAAGCCAACAATGCAATGAATGGAATCAATGGAAATGCTTTAGCAATTGACATTGACAACGAAAATCCAAACAATTTTTCTATTGAGGCCTTGAGTTACCAGGATCTAATAAATTCTCTGCCTATGTCATTGATCAGTGCTCCAAGTGAATCATCTATGGAGACCAGTGAATTACCTTTTGTTATTTCAGATAAAAACATTGAGAAGCTGCCTGATAATATTTTAGATGATCAAAGTATCACATCGCCAATAACTATATCAAATACTTTCAATTCTCTAGAGGCAATTAGGCATACTGATCTGAGCATTTTCAAAGGTAAATCGGATGAAACCACTCAAACTGATATAAATTTTGTAGAAAATAATTTAGAAAATACTAGCCAAACCGAGTTCAATAATATAGCAGATAAATTAGAAGAGAGTACTCAAACTGAATCTAACTTTGTGGGAAGTAACAGTAGAATAGAAGGTACAACGCAAACAGAATCAAGCTTTTTAAAAGATAAATTAAGTAGAAGAAAATTGAAAAAAGTTTTACATAGTAAAAAGCAAGAAGTCAAAGAGTTAAAATTGCAAGTTCATCAAAATTTTCTAAATATAATGGATAATGTTACTTTAAAACAGTATGAATTATTGACTGAAAAATTTTTTCCCAAAGACACATCCGATTTTATTAAGATTCAAGCTCAGCTATTTAAAAAGAAAACTAGCGACCGGAAATACTCGCTTGAATTTAAAAAACAATGTTTGTCTCTATTTCTAGCTGGTCCAAGGACGTATAAAAATCTGCAAAAATTATTTTGTTTGCCAGGAGTTCGCGATTTGCAGATGCTTAAATACTAAGAAATTACGAAATTTCGCATAATAGTATTTTATAGTCACTTAGTTATAAATAGTATTTAATAGTCTTAATAGTAATCTAATTATTAATACTTAGAACTAAAACATTTTTCAGCTGTGATTTGGTTAATTGTTAAGTTTTGCATTTTGACGAAATTTTAATATTTATATAGGTTTTTACAAGTAGCTAGTTAGGTAATAAAATTTTTTAATTTAACATCTATACGTTTTTATGTTAAAAATTTACCCATGTGATGAATACTAGATTTACTGCACAAGACTTGATGCATTTGCATATCAATCGTAACTATTGAAGATTAAGGCAACACGGCTTACTTAATAAGAATTTCATACAACAGAATGGGATTCTG